>VXAD01013018.1:103086-185253 GCA_013399195.1 Dicrurus megarhynchus | reverse complement strand
TGTCTTTCAAACCAAGACAACTTAGCAGCCTGTATATTGAACTAAAAAGAAGTAGTGGGACTACTTGAATGACTCACCTCTGAATCTTGACAGCATGCTAAAAATTTTTAAAGCTGAATTCTGAGCTGTATCTTGAAGATTCAAATGCTGTAAAACTGGGGAAAGTTTTCATAAAAGATATTTTAATATTACCTTTCAATTGAAATCTAACTAACAGATGTAACAATTTGTCACACAAATTCTAAACGGCATTTTAAAGGATACTTTGCAGGCATCACCACTGAAAGAAATAATAACTGAATTAAAATCTGCCCTGGAGTGCAAGCGCACCAAATAGAAATAAGTTGTTTTCAGTAGAGTAGAATCACATTACTTGCTGTGACAGAAAAGTGTAATACTCAGGTTGAAGACATTTATTATCAAATTTGGAAACTACTAGTACCACCTACTGGCAGAACTGCAAAACTGAAAAATATTTTCAGTTTATAATATTCTGTAACACCACAATAGAAAACAGATTATTGCAACTCTAATATCGTCTTTGATTGCAAACAATATGCAGTTAGGTATAGGAGATGAATTTGAGTACTTAGGGTATATTTTTTATGAACTGAGTTACTACCCAATTAGTTATAAAAGAAAGAAGGAAAAGCAAAAAACAAGAAAAAAGTAGTCATAATTGCAGTTTGGTAAGGTACATAATGGTATAATTTAGAAACTACTAAAGAAAATTATCTCACATTTCTAATTGCATAGACTTGCTTTCTTAGCTGTGTCGATGTGGGAACTCCATACTCCTTTTGTTCAAGAAGTTTTATTGATATTTTGCGTTTGACAACCAGCAGCATTTAAATGGCATTCAGTTTATCCCATAGTGCTTTGAGATCCACTGGAAAATTTCAAGATAAATGAGGATTAGTTTGCTCTGGATTTTCTCAGATATGTAGAGTTCCTTCCTTCCTTCCTTCCTTCCTTCCTTCCTTCCTTCCTTCCTTCCTTCCTTCCTTCCTTCCTTCCTTCCCCTTCTCTTGCTTCTCTTCTCTCTTCTTCTTTTCTTTCTTTCCTCTATTAAACATCTGAAATCTAGTTAAATTGTCCCCAGCCTTTTCTAGGAAAATTTGCAAGTAAAATTCTGTTAGACTTTTTTGCTAGCAGTACTACTCTCCGCTGATTTAAATAGCTACGCAAATAAGAAAGAAGCTGGTCTTTAACTCACCAGGTAGCATGTTTCATTGAGGTTCTCAAACTTTCTGCAGCAAGCCTATTCCTCAAATTGCTATTCAAGCCAAACAACTTGAGAAGAATCTATAGTTATTCTTATCTGAGGTATGCAACTAGAAAAAAATATGTTTCATTTTCATTATGATTTCCTGAGACACACAAAAAAAATTTGTTTAAACAATTATGTACCTTTTCCACTGCTAACTGTATTATAGTTGCCTGTCCAGAAGAACCCTATATTAAATTATTTGAAATATTTAAATATCTTTTTATTTACGGCTTAACTGTCTCTCACTTTTTCTCATGTATTTCTTCTCTTTTCAGTAAGACCTTCACCTCCATCACCTCAAATTTTATTCCCAACTGAAGCACCAAACACACAAACAGAAACTATGAACAGAAGTACTGAAAAATGACCTATTGGCCTGCCCCAGTCTAAGCTACATACAATCTGAAAACCAGTTTGTATCAAGGGAAACGTTTACATTACTCTTCCATTTTACCTTTCATTTTATGACTCTTTAGTTTTAGTCATTTATCTCTGATGTGGAACCTTGTTAAGTGCTTTTGAAAATCTAAATATACTACCATCTACTGAACTTTCCTCATCTGTTGTGGCAGTAATATCTTCAAAGAACTCCAGCAGGTTAGTTAAGCATGACCTCTCCTGTCTGAATCCATGTTGACTATCTTTAATCAAGCTACATGGGTTTACTTTACTTTGGACATTTCATATGAGAGTTCCTGTATTTTCTCCCAGCAAGTTATAAACTCAGTTTTCCCTCATGGCCATTTAAAGGAATATAATGAAGTTCTTTTTGATGCTTTTCAATCCTTAGGAATCTCTCCTGAGTTGTGTGAACTTTAAAAATGTCAGTGAAGAATTAAATTATTTCCTTACTTGGTTCCCTCAGCACTTTTTTGCTGATCAGAAGAGATGGAAATATTTTAAGAGCTTTATTAGATATGCCAACTTACTGTATTTACAGTTTTGTGTCAAACTGGGGAAAAAAGTCTACCTCATATAGCTGCTACTTCATCTGTCTGAGAAGAGTAAGAATAAATAAGATAAACAAAGATAACTGTTAAAAACAAAACCCAAATACAAACAAGCAAAAAAACTGTTGAACAAATCAACCACCAAATAGGAAATTTTCTAGTTAAAACTGAATGAACCCTATCTTCAGCTAAAAAAAAAAGCAAACAAAAAAACCCACCAAAACAACAACCAAAAAAAAACCCCCAAAAAAGCACCACCAACAACAAAACAACCACCAAAAAACCCCTCAAAAAACCAAAAAACCAAACAACCAAACAACCTACCAACCAAAATACCCCATGAAAAACAAAGCCAGGCATAAAAAGGGACATAAGAGACATTTCAACCCTTCCCTTCTCATTCAGCAGTCAGGAAAAAATGAAACCAAGACAAGCAAAAATCTCCAAACAAATCAGGTCTTGAATTCTGGTGAAAAATAAAAGCATGTAAAAGGTGAGGAGAAGGATCATGTGTCTTAGCTGCTGTCAGAACTTTATACATGCAAAAATTCACTTTATAAAAATTCTTATCCACCTTTTTTAGTAGATTTTTAAAGTATCTTTATTAAATATTTTTTGTAAAATAAAATTTATTGGAAAATTAAGGATGTTTTTCCTAGTAGATAACAAAAATATTCAAAGGTATTATATTTTATATTGTGAGATTGTTGGTTGTTTTTGGTTTGGTTTTTTGTTTGTTTTAATTTGGGAATATTTGCATCTCATGTATTTCTGAGCTTTCTTTACTACTATGACCCAAAATGAGGGTTCTTCAGGGAGACCAACTGAATAAGTGACTGCCATTTGTTTTGTTTTGTTTTTTTTTTAATATTACCATAAACAAATAGAGAAAGTATTTGTTTCACTGGATTAGATTCAAAAGAGTAGTATTTTTTTGCTTTCTGAACTTAAAATACTGGAAGCATGTAGGTTTCACTTTCTCATACAAGAAAATTATTAAAGTAGATTTCACATACCTAAGAGAAATCCTGCTTTCTTGCCACCAGTATTTAATCTAGGAGTATACTACCATTATGTCAAAGTTTTTATGAAAATATTTGAAAAAAAAAATGACTGCAAAATATTTGTTTTGCACAATCTCAGTGCTAAAAAGGTTGTTAAGTAGCTACTAACGGTGAGACAATGGTACACAGACTAGGCATAATCATAATCTTTGCATGCTCTAGAACAAAAATGTTGCTAAATTGGTAGCAAGGGCTGTTCAGGCCTTTCTACATCATGTTGTTTCCACAGAGTCCTATTTCACAGAGGTCTGATAACACAACAGCGTCTCAAACCTCTGTGTTTTCCCTGCACATTTTCTGAGCTCATTGCCGTTTTCAAAAAAATTATGTTGACCACTATGCGCTGCATTCACTTTCTCATGAGTATAAATAGTGGTGAAAATCTCTTTCTGTCCTAGAGGAGCAGAAAGGAAATTTTATTTAGTTTCCTCTTTAAAAGACAGAGTTTAACAACTCAGTTGGCGAAGCTCAGGTGACTGTGACTGAACAATCAGGGTAGAGATTGAGCTGCACAGGGGGAGTTCCCAAGTTCAAGAACGGGTCCATAGGCCCTGAGCCTCATCACAACCTGGAAGCCCTTGATCCAGCAGGGCACTCCAGTCACAGGACTCATCCCAACAGATTTCACTCATACCAATGATGTCAAATCTCTGGGATTAGGCCAAAGCCTTGAGCTCTTTCTTGCTGTTCCTCATGCTTCCTTCATTAGTGTAGAAATATTTCAGGTGTGGTACATTATAACCAAAGTCTTATGAAGTAGATTCAGGAACCCCATTAGTGCTAGTTACCTCAAAACTTTAAAACTTCTACTCTGGACATGAGAAGAGAAGACTTCAGGCTACTCGTGGAATTAGTGGGTAAGGTCCCCCAGGAAAATATTTTTGCAGTTTTGATGAGGCCCATCAGTGCTGCTCATTTTTTAAACATCTGCTAAAGGCACAGGAGCAAGCAATTCCCAAATGTTGAAAGTCAAGCAGGTGAGGCAGAAGGCAATAGGATAATGACAATAAGCAGTGTAAAAATAACATCATCCTGTTATAGGATGAGGGTGGTGACCTCACAAAGAGGTGGCCCAGAGGTTCCCACCCCTGTAAGTGTTCAAAGCCAGATAGGAGGGGTTCTAAGAAGCCTGGTCTAGTGAAAATGTCCCTGCTTACAGCAGGTGGGTTGGGACTAGATGATCTTTAAGGTCCCTTCCAACCCAAGCTATTCTACGATTCTATGAATGGATAATTATTGTCCTAAAGAGGACAAGCACAAGGGAGTCCTTAAAAATCCATAGAAATACTGAGCCATTGAAATATAGAGAGGGAGAGTTACAGGGCACTTTTCCTCTTCTCATCTTTAATTTTTTTAAAATTATTTTTTTGAAGAAGACCAGCTTCATAATTATTTTCTGCAGACAATAAGTTATATGGCTGGGGGAATCTTATGGTCTCTAACAATCTGTGTGGTAAATGTCCCTGATCAAACCATGGCAGTGCTGCTCTTCAGCCTTGAGATGGGGTCAGTTTATAGCCAGGCAACCCAAAGCATCCATAGTTAAGTGTTTACATAATTCTGCATCCACAGTTATAGACTGTCTTTTATTGACAGTGGAAACTAAAAACACAATCTAGTCCTCAGCATTCTTCATTTGCACTTTAAAAATTGAGAAGAAACACCTGCAAAAATGTTGAAAGATTGTTGCTATTTTACCTATAGTCCAATACTTTTACACTCTATTTAAAGTACAGTATGAGGAATAGGGGAACTCTAGGCTTTCATTTTAAATCTCTGGAGACAGGAAAGGCAAAAAAGTGTTCCTGAACTTTTCCAGAGTAAGAGTGTGTATGCCCTTCTTTGGTAACTCTAAGTGTGTTAACCACTTCAGAAAGAAAATTGTCAAAGAGCAATGTGACTGAACATACAGAATAAATATACACAAGAAAGGAGTCACAGGTCTGTAATAACATGATGGCAACTGAAGTTAATCAAAGTAGTCTATCCAGCTCTAATTGAAAAAGGAATAAATCTTGCCTTCTTCTTTATGGTGTTAAGTGATACTTGAGATCTTCAGTGCTTTAGGCTGTTGAAAACCAGGGAACATCCTGTGCTATGAGTTTGCACTCCATAGAGGAAAGAGGTCAGTCTATAGCTGTTTCTTTGAGGACTTCTTTTGTTTTGCCTTTCTTTCTTCCAGTAACTCCATTTCTCATCAGATTCTGATAGTGAACAACCTTGTGCTATGTCCTAGGAAATTCCTCTCTTTGATTTAGTTTTAATTTGAAGTGTATCAGCCTTTTGCTACAAGGACTTCTACAGTAACACATTAAGATTTCAATACCCTAGCAAAGACATTCGCTAGTATTTGGTGCAGGGAGAGAAAAGGAGAAGTGGAGACATAGCCTGTTAAAAGTGAAATTCTTTATATTTAGGATATTCTACCTGTCTCCAGACATGAATACAATATTTTGGTTGAGAATATCAAGTATTATTTTCCTACATGTCACAACAAAGAGGTGTTTCCTTGTACCCCCTGGGCCTTTCCAAAGTTTCCATAATAGGCTTCAACACTTTTTAGAGGATAAAGATGTTAAGTAGTATGCTTTGTTTTCTTGGTTTCTGGTTTTGGTTTTTTTATTCTTTCCCCCAAAACAAAAGCTGATTATCTGATAAAAGCTCAGTAGGAACTGGGAAATGCAAAGATGCTTCCCTCACATATGACCAATCTCTTTTCTCTGCAGGAGCTCCACTCCAGTATCCTATATCCTTCTGGGTTCACCACACAGCCCTAAATGGAAGCCACTGTCTCGCAAATACACGATACCTCCAGTCAACTTTTCTGTAGAAGAGTGAACATCCTTCTGTATTCCGAGAGTTAGAAAACTCAGAAAATTGATAGATCCAGATGTTGATCTCTGTGGATTGTGTTTGTGTACTGGAATAGAGTTACTTTTCTTCGTAGAAGATTGTGTCAGCCTACAGTAAGGATTCGTGACCACAAAAACTGTTGGTAACATACCAAGACTTTTGCTATTGCTGAGCAGCATTTGTACAGTGTCAAGGCCTTTTCTGTTTCTCACCCTCCCCCACCAGTGAGTAGGCTGAGGGTGCACAAGAATCTGGGAGGGGACACAGCCGGGACAGATGCCTCCAAGTGAACAGACCATCTTGTGCTCATCACTAAAAGCTAAAGAAGGATATAAGAAGGGTGGATGTTCAGAGTAATGACATTTGTCTTCCCAAGTAATTGTTACATGTCATGAAGCCTTCTTTTCTGGAAATGGTTGAATCTATGGAAATCCTCTACTACTTAGTGTGTTTGGTATAGAGTAGAGGATCTACACCTCCTTTGTGAGTAATATTTCCTTTAATTTTTTTGTGGCAGTCAAATACATTAGCATTTAAAAACTTTTCCAGGAACTCATATAAGGAGGAAGGTTGGTTTATAGACCAGCTTCAAATTTTTGTGAGAAAGGTAAAAGACTATTCAACCTAATCAATAAAAGGTTGCTTCTGGATATATTCAGAAACAGAGTATAATATCTCATAGATGGTTAGGTTTTAAAAGGGATATAGCTAGAAAGATTAATACCTCTGGCTTTAGCTGCTGAGAAGTGGATTTTTATGACTATGACCTTTGTACCTAAACATCCAAAGTGGAAATTGGAATTTAGATATCAATTGCCTTTATATATATATATATATGTACACATACATACATATATATAGCTATAGGCACATAGTGCATATATTTATAAAAAATATTATGCTAGAATATAGATAGAATAGGATATAGATAGTGATGCCATGATGATTTTAAGACCAGGAAAAGGTGTCAATAGAATATAGATATAAATATAGAATTATAGAATGGTTTGGGTTGGAAGGGACCTTGAAAGATCATGTTGCAACCCCCCCACCAGGAGCAGGAATACCTTACAATAGAATAGGTTGCTCAAAGCCCCCTCTAACCTGACATTGAACATTTTAAACGATGGACTGTAGACAATTCCTTTGGGCAACCTCGTCCAGTCACTCACCATCCTCATCATAAAAATGTTTTTCTTATACATAGTATAAACCTATCTTCTTTTGGTTTAAAAGCATTGCCCCTTGTACTATCACTATATACCCTTGGTAAAAAGTCTTTTTCCATCTTTCCTATAGGCTGACTTTATATATTTAAATTCTCTCAGTCTTTCTTTTTAGCAAAGGTGTTCCAGCCCTCTGATAATTTCTGTGGCCCTCATCTGGATCTGCTCTAAGACGAACATGTCTTTCCTGTATTCGGGACCCTAGAGATGGATGCCGTACTGAGGTCTATTAAGAGTGGAATTGAGCAGGGAGAATCACCACCCTCAATCTTCTGGAGGAACTACTTTTTATGCAAATCAGGATATGACTGGCTTTCTGGGTTCCATGCTCACATTGCTGGGTCTTGTTCAATATTTCATCCGCCCCCAGATTCTTCTCTGTAGGGCTGCTTTGAATCAGTTAATGCCCTAGTCTGTGCTCATGCTTGGGATTGCCCTGACCCATGCGCAGGACCTTGCATTTGGCCTGTTGATCTTCATAAACCTCACACGGGCCCACTCCTCAAGGAGTGGTTATCCAGGTCTCTCTGGGTGGAATCCCTTCCTTCTAGCAAATCAAATGCATGACTCAGCTTGGTGTCATCTGCAGACTTGCTGATGGTGAAGTCTATCCCATTATCTATGTCATTAATGAAGAGATTAAGAAATACTGATCCCAGAACAGACAGCAGGGCCAGCACTCATTAGTGGTTTACATTTAGACATTGAGCCTGAAATACTTTGGGTGTGGCCATCCATCCAAATCCTTATCAATCTAAGAGTCCATCCATCCAACCCATACCTCTCCAATGTAGAAGTAAGAATGTTGTGGGGAATTCTATCAAAGTCCTTACATAAGTGCAAGCAGACAACATCCATAGGTCTTCCCTTGTCCACGGATGCGGTTATTCCACCACGGAACGTCACGATATCAGGCAGGCAGAATCTGCCCTCAGTGAAGCCGTATCTAAGTACCTCCCTGTCTTCCATCTTAGCATATCTTCCAGGACAACCTGTTTCATGATCTTTCTGGGCATGGAGGTGAGGCTGACTGCTCAGTAGTTCCCAGAGTCCCCTGTTTAAAAATGGTCATTAAGTTAGCTGTAATATTCCAGTCTGGCTTCAATATATATATAGTGTATAATAAAAAAAAAAAAAGATATATAATAAATATAATATTTTATATTTATATTTTTGTAAAGTTTGCTGTATAGTGTATTAAATATGCTGTATGATTATATGAGCCTATACATACTATTATATTATGAGAAATATTATAAATTATAATGTATTCATATTTTAAGATATAGCATATAAGATATAGAGTATATATAAACATATTTCCACTATAGCATCTCCAAATTTCACATTAAAAACATTATTTACTTCACTCACATGACAGTATTAAAAAGAAAATCAAAAATTTAAAAATGCATAGATGATGAGAAGAGTTGGTAACTGGTGGTCTTCTGTGTTGAGAAATTAGAACTCAGTGTTTTAAAATCTCAGTCTTTTCCATCATTGCCTGGAATTTTCAATTTAAGTTGAGAATCTGCTGTTCCTACTTATGCTGGAAAAAATAACACTCTACCAAACTATTCAGCATAATAAGACTGCTCGAGGAATATGGTGTTGTTTAGCACAAGTACAGTCTGCAAAATATCAGCATGAATGGTATTTCAAAGTATTAATCTCAAAGGATAAAGCAAACTTTTACAGACACAGAAATGAAAAAATTGAAGAGAAAATTACAAGCCTGTAAGTAAGACTGTTCAGTATAATGTGCACTTTCATTAAAGCTGAGAAAAAAGAAAGTAGATAGTTACAGGAAAATATAACTGCAAAGCAATCACACAGAAAGCATTTCTGAGATGCCTGATAAACCAGAGTTGAATAAGAAATGGACTTGAGAAAAAGCAGCAAATCTTTTTGGACTAAAATGCATTTATCTAACTATTTGAAATACATTCAGATCATTGGTATGCACAAAACACATAAGATACTGTTATCCTGGCAGGCTGACAAATAATCACTTATCTGGTCCACTCTTTGTTTTTCTCTTAAGAAAATGGCACATTATTGGTTATATGAATTATCAGTGGATTTATGGGATTTAGTAGTTAGGAGCTGCAGTTTATTCAGCAGCAAAGCAAGTACAACTGAAGTGATGAAGAAAAACTGCATCATGACTGTTATAAAATCTCAGAAGATAAAGACAAAATATCTGTATAATTTTCTTTCGGGAAAAAAAAGGCAAACGTTTTAATATTAGTTTTGTTATTCTTCTTGCATCACATGTATGTTTTCACCCATGACCAGTTTAGAACCAGAATGACCATCTCAGAAATAAAGTTAGTAATATATCTCATTTTATACTGTGCAGAAAATTTCCTCTATCAATACGTACTGAATTAAAACAAAACATGACAAATTTGAATTGTAACACTACGATAATATTCACATATGTATTCCTTCAATTTATAAAGAGTTAATTGTCTGTATCTTTACATTTAACAGGAATATCCAAGTAGATAACATTTTCACTGACAAAGTAACATTAACTGCTTTAAAATATAGTGTTATCTATGAGGGGTTGCCTTTCTTGAAGCCATTTTTTCCTGGCTATTTTACTAACAAGTTGACACAATGATAATGCTATTGTACAACTACTTCTCCCATTTCTTTTTTATCAATACTGAGAATGCTTTTCTTGGCAACCATCCACAAAGCATCGTCTCCCTGCATCCTTCAAGTCTTTTTACATTTGAACTTAGAACATCATCTGATTTCAATATTTCTTTCCATCCTACCCTTCTAATTCTGTCTATTCATCTATTCACCCTTTTCAGGTTGTAATAATTCCTTTTTCGCTTTCAATTCTCCAGGCTGTCCATTGCTGTTCTTATAAAACACCATCTTAGAAAAGTCCTTACACTCATTTCAAGCTACGCCTATATTGTCAATCTTCTCTTTCCCAGTAATTTGCTTCTCAACTCTACTTTATGTCAACATTCTAATTTATTTCATTCTCCCCACATGCAATTGCTATTACCTTCTGTGGTCTTTCAGACATGTCACTTGTCTGTAGTCACCCTAAATCTCCTCTTCAGCTGAATTCTCAGAGTGAAAGATTCTGTCACAGATAATATTTCTTCACAGATCTAGAGATAATAAATGGTAGTGAAAGTGGTGTTTATTGTTCAATACATATTTGAGAGAGGAGTTCAGATACTGCAGAACTGGAAGAGCAAGAGCCTACTATAGTGGAAAACTTTATTACTAAAATCAACTTTCAGAAAGATAAAGAATTTAAGCATAAGGATATTTAAAAAGAAGCAGTATATTAGTGAGCTTGTGCTGAAGAGTCAGATACTACATTTTATGGTCTGTAAATGTGAATTAACAGAAAGGACAAGAATTAATAGAAAGGGCAATTTGGTTTTATACAAATATGATTTGCTTGAACTTTGACCAGGTTAACTGTTAATAACTTTCTGTATTTATTTTTGCTAGGTTTATTAAATAATTACAGTGTGCATTCTTTAAAAAAAAAAAAGGTGCAAGGATCAATAATGAAATGCACATAAGGAAAATGAACTTAACAAATCAAATCCTGGACTAAATTTCTTCAAAAATGAGCATTATTGGGACAACTAAGTTTAGAAAAATATTGAGCATCTTCTGGATAGCATTTATCAAGCACCATAAAACTGTGAATTGAGCTTTCAAAATCTAGAAAGATAAGTCATCTTTATTTTAAATTTTATCAGAGTATTAATGTGCTCCAAACACAGTATCTGTGTTGTTTAAAATATAAATAATTAAATCAAACTTAAGAAATTGTTTTCTTCAGCTGTTTTACCTCCAAAGATCTTTAGTTCATTACTCTTTTGGAGAAGAAAAGCAGATGAAGAAATAAATCCAATATATTTATAATGTTAATTTTCCACAAAATAAGTTGTTTTTACCTTAAAATAGTTGTCTTTAATATTGCCAGATGGCATTATTAAAACAAACAAACAAACAAAACCGCCAAGCACAACCATCTAGATACATACATGCATATATATAATGTACATACACATGCAGGTGTGTATATGCAAACACAAAACAAATTTCTTCCTTGCAAGTTATACCCTTATGTGTTGGAGTCCCATAAATAATCCTTCAGGTAAAAAGCCCTTACTACTAACCCACAAGAAATAGGATTCTTTTATCCTTACAATGTGTTGACATTGCCTGTGAACATTGTAACACTGATGTACCAAAGTAAATATGATTTTAAAGCCTTTAAATATGTTGTTCAGTTCATTTGGAAATTTTGCATTATGGAACAAGTTATTAATTATTTATAATTTTCCAGAATTGCAAGTGAATATATTAAAAGTTCTTTTGTATCTTCTTTGTAACAAGCTAGGCTATTCAAATGCACAATAGGCCCTGATTATGGTGTATTAATCAAATTAGTTGGTTATCGGCAGGCTTGTAAAGTCTGGAGAGGAAATATATAATTCCTAATGTTAAAAAATATTACTGATCTATATACCTTCGCCATGTGGACAATGTATAATTTCCCTGTAAATAAGGGTTCCTTTCAAAATGTTGTGTCAAACTTTAAGGTAAATAGGGCTAATATCTGCTGGGACTTTTTTACAATTGAAATATAAATCCAAGTTGTATCAATATAAATGCTAAATATGTTAGTGAAAATAAAAAATAATCAAATTATTTTATTTAAATCTCTCATTAGCTGCATTGACTAAAATAAAAAGATATAGTTCAAGTTACTTCGTATATAGGATGTGAACCAGCATTTGCTCAAGTAAAGGAAGAAACTATTTCTCTTACTTAATTGGCCCCTGCTAAAACAACCTGTATGAATGTTTGCCATAATAGCGGTAATGGATGGTGTCTTTAGCCCACAGTCCTGACTACTGGGTCTATATTTTCCCACTTAATCTGAGTTAAAATTAGTTCATTATGTAATTTCTATTTCACACTTCCGCAGTTCATTTCTTTGAATCAATCCACACCAAGGATACTTTTCCCTTACCTTAAATAAGCAATTTACCCTCAAATACACAACAGCTTTTTATCACTGTATTCTATTTTGCATGTGTGAAAAGTTAAAAAAAACACCAAGTGACTGAAGAATAAAAAGAGGTATGATCAACTTTTGGACATAACAGTGAATACTCAACAAATGAAAGACAGATGACAAAATTATCATAAAAGATGCATCTTCTCACCTCTGAGGTTATGATAAATGCCTGATTTTCAGTTTCAGAAAAGAGACAAACATGTTCTGGTTTCTCTTCCTAGCTGATTTGTACAGTGCCAATAATGGGGAAAAACACCTCCAGTCTTGCAGACCTTGCTGCCTTATAATATACTACTTAGAGAAGAGCCTCACAAGGAACTTAGGGTATGTTATGGCAAGTCTTGTTACTTTGGGCGCTTATTATCCTACTGGGAGAAAGAACATGCAGCTGGAACCATGAGATGTTCCGTAACTTCAGTGTTTTGCTATGGTTTCTCACAACCGTAAACAACTATAAAAGTTGAGAATGCAGCCTTAATTGTGCCAAGAGTCTGGCTTGCCCCAGAGAACCCCAAGAACTAAAAGTGTGGTGCAAGTTAACTCTGTTGGCTAAGCTATATCTTTAGTATAGGTGGGCCAGATCAAAACATGCAGTGAAATATTCTGTGAGTTAATTAATTATTTAAGCATCTCATAATCTTACGTGAACCCCGCATGTTTTCCCAGATTTTTACAGTTTGGTTTTCAGTCTTTTTATTTTCCACTAAGAGTATTGTCCTCTAGTGATTTTCACCAAAAAAGCTTAGCACCTACGTGTTCAGAACGTGAATTTAAATAATTGTAAACATGCAGAGAGAGAAAAAACCACAAAGATATATAGCTGGTTTTTTGAATGCTGATGTTGCTACTTTACTATTTTGTTCTTTCATTATTCTGGTGTTTCCAAATGTTTCATTGGTGCATTTTTAATATGTTGCAAAAATATTTTACTTTAACTTATTATTTAAATTTAACACATTAGGGTAAGTCAAAGTAATTTGATGAAGATACTACCAAACCAGGAAAATATTTTTATTATTTTTATTTTAAAAAAATTAGGAAAACGAAAGAAGAAACCCCTCAATTTTTTGTTTGCAATAGTATTCAAATATAAATAGTTTTCCTTTATCCTAATTTTAAAATTTCTTTGCTAGAATTTTGAATTTGCAAGTCATAAAACCTAAAATTGTAAGTTGCATCTTTTAATTACATTTTCTGTTCTGTAACACAGTATATTGGGTGCAGGAGCCCACTCAGTGGCAGCAGGGTCTTTGGAGGCCTCTGTGCAGACACAACCAGTCCCACTGGCTCTGACAGATCCACCACGGGGCACAGCTGAACCCCACAGCCAAAGCAGTGACATCTTGGGGAAAATGTGTTTCAGAAAGGGAATAAAGCTGCACAGCAGAGAGGGGAATGAGGGCCAAATTTGTGAGAAATAAACCTGCAGACAGAAACATCAGAGCAGAAGGAGGGGGAGGAGGTGGTCCAGGCACTGGAGTGGAGATTCCTTCCCCTGTAGTCTGTGGAGAAGGCAGTGGTGAGGCAGGCTGCTCCCCTGCAGCCCAGGGATGAGATCATGGTAGAGCAAAGAAAAGGCATCAGGAGGAAAGAGACCCAGAAGCAGACTCTTATGTATTGATTGTAATCATAATATCTACTTTTATAAGTAATAATTTCACCATTTTGCGTCATAGTATATACACTGTTCCATTTGTTTATTTCATCATTCACAGCAAAAGGTAATGATATCACACTACCCAACCCATAATTATGTTTTCTTAATCAAAGTAGTAGCATTGTCAGTATGTCCTCCCTCTCAAAGCCTGAGAAGCGTGACTGCAAATATGATTTCCCAAAATATTGTTAGCTAAGATAGTGTCATTAACAGGAGAAAAAGTTTTTCTTTCTCTCTCCCTCTGTGACAGAAGCTGTACCAGTTGCTCAGACACATGAACATGAGACTCCTGACTAAAAACTGGACCGTGTGCCTTATTGCAGGTATGTCAGAGAGGCAAGTAGCAGAATGGATCTGTTTTATCCAACTAGAACCAAAGTGCTACCTGTATTTCAAAACCGAAACAAAACCTTTAATCAGAGGTTAATGAAGAAAATGGAAAAACCCATAGTGACATAAATATGGAGCAAGAACTAAGCACATAAATGATGCTGTACTGCTCATTTATAATAAGTATCACAATACTGCAGGTGGCAATTCTAGCACTGGCAAGTACAGCTGGCTTGTCTTAGCTTCTACCTTTTCCAAAAATCCATACAGCAAAATAACCACACAATATTTAGTGTAGACAGGGCATTATATACCAGTGAAGGTGTTATCTGTACTCTATGAAATGCCGAGTTTAGTTTCTTTACAGTTTTTTATTTTTAGTGTCAAGTTGCAGGTTAATAGTAAAGTATGGACCCTTCTATGAAAATTGCGTGGCTTCTTGATATTTTTGGCAAACATATATGATAAAATTTACCTTAGTTTATATAATTCTGCATCTTGTAAATAGCAAGAGAGTGGCTGAAATTTAATCTATGAAATCCAAACATCATAAATCATCTAAGGGTTTGTTTCAGGAGCTTTTTCCTGTGATAGAGTTTAACTTGGGAAAATTCAGGTAATGCGATTGTCAAAATTTAAATATGTGTCAATATTAATATGTATCTCTTTAAAATAATTATGTACACACAAATGTAATAAACTGGCTGCTGACAAAAAATTAAAATTACATATAGCACATAGCAATCATATAATAGAAAAAACCTCACTGACCAATCTCCCAAATTTAATATTGGCTAGCTGGCTTTGCTCCCATGTTGTTCTTTGCAAGCTGAAGAAATATTTAGGATTGTAACTGCAGTTATTTAGTAGCTGAGTGAACAGACTAAAAGCCTTTCTTTGTCTCATTGAAGTTGTATAGAGTTTAATATTGAACAATAACTCTTGTCAAGATCCTGCCTTATGCTATTGAAGACACATGATATGATATAAGCTTTTTCAGTCATCATAGGAAAACATATTAAGATTCTAAACTTTGATAACTCTATAGATAAAAATCATATTACAGCAAAACTTAAAGTTCAGGTCAAACTGAGGAAAGACAGAATGATAAAAAGGTGAGTATAACCAGCCAGTAACTTCTGAGCACAGAATCATAAGCAATGAATGCAGCAATGCATTGGAAAAAGAAAGCCTGTATTCAACTCTTGTCGGTTTAACAGCAATGAATACAGATAAATAAAACTGTGTGACAGAAAGACAGTTTACCTTTTTACAAAAAACTTTGTTGATTCCTGCATATTTTTTGGTTTATGTGCTGTTGTTATTTCATATTTCAGTCATTAAGTAGGATAGACATAAGATTTGCAGAAAAAAATTCAACTTAATTGTTGCTAAATACCTTACACTATGCAAAATTAAACAAAACAACACTAGGACTACAAATATCCATATGACTCTCATAGGTACAAGACACAGATTTTAATTCCCTAAAGTAATTCAAAGCAGTGTGATATATTTGGCTGCCCTCTAAACAGTGTGACAAAACATTTTTCACTTGATATTGAGATGCAAATTAAAAATATTCTTTCTGGGCAGCTGTGAAAGCAACATAGTAAAGGATTTATTTGAGGAGCATAAATTTAGGAGCCCCAACCATTTTATCAAACTAATTTCCTTTTTATTTTTTTCCCCAGAACAAAGAGCTGAATGACTTATTTAGTGAGAAAACAGTTCAACAAACAAATTTTGTATCCCTCAAGCATTTCTTTAAATCTGGGCTCCACTGTACTTTGAAATTACTTATGTCAAGGCCATTGAGATTTCTATTCTTAGAAGAGTAATTTGTTTTTGCATAGAATTACTATCAACTGTTTTGTAGTCTGTGAGCTACAGAGGCAATAATAGAGAAACATTCACATGGCCCATTTACTGGATAAGGTTGCATAAATTCCATCTGATTATGTTTAAGTGGTTATTAGGATAGGATCTCAAACAAGAGTCACGAGAGAGCTATAAATCCTCAGGCTGTCTATTACAGAGCCATTTTACAGGATCTGTGGGTTTATGAGTATTGGATACTTTGTTGGCTATGATTTCTGGACAACAATAAATGGTATTTTTACTGGCAAGCTGCAAACTGTACAGTTCAAGTGCCAAACAAACCTGTACTTTTAAATCAGAAATATTAAAAGCAAAGGGGAGAAATAGTTATTGATAACAACAAACTCCTTTGGGGCTTGAGAGAATGGAAATGTTAAGCCTCAGCAGATTTCATGAGGCATTATGAAGTTGTGAAGAGAGATACGTTTTCTTATAAGAACTGAATGCAGTAATTTATCAGCATAAAGCTTTGAGTTTGCATAGATCCTTGGGCTGTAGCACAGAGAAATGACAAAAAAGCTACTAGTATCAGGGGACAATTTTAAAACTAGTAGTTTGTGTCATTAAGACATAAAGGCTTGAATTCTTTAAAATTTGCTTGTTCATTAATTCATTCCTTTTCAAGATCTCTCATCCCTACTGTGATCCAAGCCTATCCATGATCAGAGAGAAGTTCTATTGGGGCAGAAAGAAATCCTATGGTGCTAAAAAGGCTTTGAGGGAGATCCTATTACTGAGAGTATCCCAGGGTGAAAAAAGACATGGGAGATCACATTTAGAACACTGCACTCTTAAAACACTCTTTTAGACCTTACTGATTAAGGGTGACACACTTGCACTATACTTTCAAACCTTTTCTTTTATGCTACCCGTACAATGAAAATTGCAGACAAATGTTTGTGTCTTTAATGTTCCTATTTTAATTTGTGAAGTTTGTCCATTTTTGTGGAAAAGTTAGCAGTTTTGCCACTGGAATCATTATTTATTTACACAGAATCAAATATTTATTGCAGTTTTGTATAGATGTTTCTGCTTATTAGTGCTTATGAAAAAGAAACTTCAGCTAGTAAACACTTCTAATTCCTGGATAGAGATAAATCTTCAGATGTAAACCTTAGATTGGTATAGCATGAGCAAAAGCAACTATTTTTGGCATGGAGAGAACAGAAAATAAATTTGGATTTTTATTAAGTCCAAAATAGCCAGGATGTCTTGGGACATGAAAAGAGGAAAATACCTTTATTTTTGCCTGGTATATTTTTTTTTTTCAAATTTAAATTTAGACTATGGGAGATGCATTAAACAATTTCTTTGTGTTTTGATAGCTATGGTATTTTGAGGGGTTTGCATCTGCTCACTCTTTGACTCTCCACTTCAGTGGTTGCATTCATTAAGATTCAGAATGAGACAGGATGACTTGAGCTTGTATTAAAAGAAAACAAACCAAAATAAAACAATGACATTTAAGAGCCCTGAAGATAATTGCTTACATTACTGTTTCTTAAAGAAAGTTGAAAATACCTCTTACTGGTAAAAAACTAATATTCACCTCATCATCAATATCATGAAATTCATTCAAGAAAGTATTTTTTTTTTAATATTTTCAGTAAAGAAATATCTCTTAGTCTCCTTGAAGTACTTCACGATCAAGCTTCAGCAAGTGGAGCAGAATCTCATTGCTTCTTATTAGAGTATTGTTGTCTTGAAAAAGTGGATTGCCTGAGGAAAATTATAATTATCCTTTTAAGTTCAGACTGCTAGCAGATCACGCAATTTCCTGACATCCTGCCCCTTGCCTGGTATCAGCAGTGTTGGCAGAAAGCCTCCCACATTACTCACACAAGGTATGATTCTATACGATAACGCTACCGCTGTGAAGACAAGGTTTGTCACGGCTCTCACCCACATTCAGAAGGCTTTGGCTTTATTAGCTGGTGCTGCTGGGTGACCCACACACTAAGCGTCATTGATAGTTCAGTGGAGACATGGCATCACTTATGATCTTGGTTTTGCTGTCAGTGATTGAGTGAGTCACCTTATGGATGTGTTGTTCCTAATCTTTCTTACTGTGTCAGTAAAGGTTTACATTGCGATGTGTTGTCAGACCCCATTTTTGTTCAGAGCACAGAGTAGGAATGAACAATGGAGGTCATTCATAGGGGAAGGGGTGCCCACAACAGAGAGCTATGCCTAGACTGTCTACCTGGCTGTAGGCCAGCTACCTTGTTGGTATAGAAGCTGGAGAGACAAGTTTGGAAAACAAAAAGATTTAAGAGATGGAAAGTGAAGGCAGACAAATTCAACTAGAAACTAGTTTGAAAAAAAAGAAACCAAGAGCAATAAATCACTGTAACTATTTTCAATCACTTGGGAATTTCCAAGAAGAAAACACTGGGAATTTTTTGAGGCAAGGTAGTGTTTTGTGTTTATGCAGTGTGTCTGCTTAAAAAAAGAAAAAGAAAAAAAAAAAAATTTGCTCCCATTTAGTCAGGAGCAGATAACTACAGTGGGGTATTCTTGCCTTAAAATATAATGGAATAATTACTACAACTCAATGCTGTTCCTTTTTGTACTGAAAGGGAAAGAACAAGAAGGACAGAGAATAGCAGAGATGAGAACAGTAGTATCATATTAATGGAGCCAATCCAGATTAAAATAATGAGGGGGGACCATGCTGTTTGAGGTCCCAATTTCTGCCACAAAGGTCAGATTTATTTATGTAGATGTATTTTACTTACAGTACTGAGAAGGTCTCTGTTGAATTCCTGTAATTGATCTCCTGAAATCAGCTCTAGCACTAAGACTTTGTAACTGTAACACTGCTGTTCCTCCTCAGGGTTAACTCTTGTCTCAAGGCACGTTGATCTGCACCAAAGTCAAAGAGATCTGTACAGTAATACCGATTTTTGGAATCACTTTATCAGTTTCATGCTGCATTGAAATAGTTCTCAATGTCATTCAGTCAAAATCATAATTGATCCTTGACTGTCTTCTTTTCCTCAGTCAGTTTTGGAAGTCTCTATTTAAGTAGACCCAAGATAGTACCTGGTCAGGAGAAGGATTTTCTTCTCTTTACTTCAACTGAATTTAGAATTTCAACTTTTCAGCTTTTATTGAATATTAGTGAAAGCATTCAAGAGGTACAAATCATGGTGCTCTTTTTTAAACAAATTCCTTGAGATCATCTGTCTGTCTGGTCAACTACTCAGATATCAACAGCCAAGTTATTAATCTCATCTTCTGAAATTATAACTACTTCCACACATGGTAGCCAAATACCAGAAAGAAAACTCCTATATTCATGCTTGTGGTCACTAAGGCCATATTCAGGGAAGAAGAGACCTTCTTCATCTGACCATAGTGATTTAATATAGCTTGGAGTGACTTATTCCTATCAAATCACTTGGCATATTGAAATAAATTATACTGCAGACTTGCATAAAAACATGGTTTTCTTAATTGAAAATGCTTGCCTGGGATTACCTTCAAATTGTAAAGCAGAGAGGGACATATAAGGAAAGTCCTGGTTTGTTGCAATTTTTTTTCTAAAGATTTTGAATTTTAGCCATTAAGCTTAAAATCTCCTTCAAGACCATGAGGTTTTATGTCATACTGTATATCCTAAAGGATTTTTCCCCCAAAATCTAAATTTTAAGGTACAGGCACTAATTTATATTTTCAGAGCTTTTAAAAAGGATAGAAGAGACATATCTTTCTTGTCTTTAATATTTTATTTCTGTAATAATGTTAAATTGTCTTTTCATTTCTCTAGGATCCATTGTGAAAATGTGATAATGCATCATGTTTTATCAAAAAGACTGAAACAAAACTATACCCTATTAAATTTCCCTTTCAATTTGAGTATTTGTTTTGAACTACGGTTTTCAACTTTATGTTATTGAAAGATGTGCTCTTGCTTTACTTTAGGATCAATGGTCTCAGACTGTATTGATCTCTGTAAAAAATTAAGCATGTGGATATAGGGAGGTATCTAGAAAGGGGCTATAAAAATTTCCATTGTAGTTAAAAGATTATCAATACATTACAGTATTTATAAAATCTCAGGTCTCTTAAAGGGCAGATATAGAGGCCTCAATCTTACAAGGAAATAATTCACACACCATGATGACCCGGTCCATTCCGCAGTAATCACTAAAACTCAACAATATTAAGACCATCCTAAAGCTGGAAAAGAAACTGTGGATGCAAATATGCTCAGCGCTACCACTTGCTGATGCAATAACTAGGACAACAGCTGCTGAAGGAAATGTTCAGAGTCTGTAACATATCTACTGGCTGAAAGAAGGGAAAAAGGGGTAAGTGAAGAAGGGCATGGGTATTGATTATCCACAAAGCTGGATTAAAACTCACGGTGCTTTTAATAAGAAATACAATAGAAACTATGAGTGAACTCAGACTTTATTGCTCCTATGAAGCCAAATGACTGACCATTCAATACTGTTTCTAAACTCACAAAAAGATCCATAAAATAAATAGGGAACTACCTGAACTTCCTTCAAGAACTCAGAATAACTTGGATTTTTACAGCAAATGCCATAGTGTCCCTGTGACTTAAAAACATATCAGTATGGACTAAAGTGAGTTCAGTTTTCTAAAGTAAAGATATACATGCTGTAGCTAGGACCCTAAAATGTAATTCACATAGGACTTGTAAACCTGTTGAGAGTTCTCCATCACAAAAAATCACATGGGAGAAATAAAGGTTAAACAATGTGGTCGATAAATAAGTTAATGTGCCCAGATGTACTGAAGTTTTGCTTTTCATATACAGTAAAACTACATTCTTAGAAATTACAAGAAAGGATGAAAATGAAAGTTAATGTGGAAAGAGATATTCATTTCATTATTCAAATCAATAATGCCTATTGTTGTTGGTGCGCTGCTATCAATTGAGTGAAACATCTGATCCATGAACTATAAGAATAAAGCTGCAGAAGGAGTTAATTTGTGCCCAAATTTTCAAGAGTGACTAGTCTCCTTCTGTGACAGGTATTGTTAGGGTAAGACAGAAAGATAACATTTAAATATCTGTTGAACCAGAGAATAAAACTCTATAACTGACATGAAGCAGTAGAATGTGGCATTATCTTTTACCAAGTCTGCATCATCACATCAAAAACACCTGGTGAAAATGACACTCGCTTCTCTTACTTCTTGTCACTCACAACAAGCATTAAATTTCAACAGCAACTCTCTAAGCAGTTATTTCTACCTTTTATGGGAATGTAGCTGCTTTTTTATTTCTAACTCCTGTTCTATCTGCAGTTCTGGGGTTCAGATGGCTGTGACCAAGAGTCAGAAAAAGAAATGTCAGACTACTAAATCTGCTCAAGAAGATATCTGACACTTTGATTGGATGTCAGCAAAGACATCTTGCATAGCAGAAGGATGCTATCAGTAGATCAGCTGCACAGAAAGAATGTAATGAATCCAGTTATTGAGGATTCTAACTTCAGTGCTTTACTTAGAATAGACTCTGTCCTCACATCATAGCTGGGCTTGCTACAAGGATGATTTGTGTAAACTGGAATTTTATTGTTAACTCCACGTACATTTCTAAAATCATATAATCTTCTGTTAAAGAGTACATGGATTGTAAATGGCAACAAGAACTGAAAAAAGAAAAAAACTAGCAAAATTTTAGTTCATGTCTTATGCTACATAATCCATGCAACAATAACTCTCCATTGATATGGGGGAGTGCCTAATATTTTGTGTCCCTGGCCATTAGAATGTCTCTAATATTTCATTAGAATTTTTAGTAATTTTTAAGGTTCCTTCTTCTGTGATGTGTTGTTCACTGCAAGTTCACAGTCCACTGTATCTGATGGTTGATCTTTCTGCATTTTAAAAAAAATTATCCCATATAATTTTGTTGAGTCACAGTCTTTGTGTGATATCAGTGTGATACTGACACTTCTTCAAGTTGATATCATGATACTGCACCATATTAGTGTAATTATAAACAATCCCTATATTTGCTGTTGGACCGCATGTGTTGTATTTTTTGTATTTCAGAAAAAAGTCAAAATAATGGTTTCTAAATATGCTTCTAATCATGCATCTACCCAAGAAAACCCCTAACATTTCACTGGTATCTTCAGACAGAATTTTCAGTTTCAGACTATTTCAATTTTGTAATATTCTTTCACTCTAGCTTCCCTTCACACTACTATTTGACTTTTCTAGAGGTTTCTCCATTGTCTCAGTCACTGTATGAAAAATTATTTCATTCTTCATGCTGTAATTTTGCAAGATGTTTTTGTTGCAAGAGCATTTACAAGTGTGCTGGCTTTTTGCTAATGGTGTTCCTAAGAGTTTAAATATGTCTGGTTTTAATCTTTTTTTTATGACGATGCTCGAACCCTCAGATTACAGAAGGACACATTGCCACAAGTATTTGCACCAAATGTTATTTGTTACTCTACTAGACAAATTTTAAAAAGTTATAGTACATTTTCAGTTCATGCATGTGAATACAAAATAGGTACTTCAGGAAAGCTACTCATCTAAATGTTCCCATAAATACTCTACTTTGGGTTGCCACTAGCTACCAAGCTGTCTTTGCTTGTGACTGTGGTTACTAACACTGTAATGAAAATGTAAAGGTACTCTTATTGCAATGCAGATCTGTGATCCCAAACCAGTAAAAACTGACACAACAATCATTTGTGCTTCATTGGTCCACTTGCTGTAACTGTGTAGATCTTTCTGTTATGTGTATTCTTCTGCCATTATAGAGCCTATGCCTGGAACACTAGACATACAATATTATTTCCCAAGGCAGAAACCCAAGATCACAGGACAGAATTTTTTTTTGTCCTTGTTGCTGAACAGGAGGTCTAAAGCTATGCACAAGTCTGCAGCTATACAGTCACATCTTCAATGATACTGGGTTCCAATTTCAGAAGTAATTTCCAGCTATACACACAAGCTTTAATGCCCACTTGTTTATGTATGTGAGTTTTACCATCACTGAGAGTCTTAGATTTTCTGTTAAACTCTCAATCAACTCACATCTATATTCAGTGCAACACTGGGTGGTGAGGCACATTAAAATGTAAGCTGAAACAGCCTTAACACTTGGTGACCAACTTAATGGTGATCTGTTGCGTGACTAAGAGATTTTAATGTATTTTCATTCCAAGGCTGTTTAAAGAGTTACAGACCCATGTTATATCTTCCACTTATTCTCCGTGTGCATGGTTACTGTATATTAGGACTTGTCTCAGATTACTTCTGAGTCTCTGAGAAAACAAAGTACATTTTAAAACATTTCTAGGCTGCATTTACCTACCATTCAGAATTTAGTAGAGAGTTACAATTTCCAATGTTTTAATGGGATAAATGGAAGCAGTGAGTCTATATTTTCATGTAACAGCCATACTGTGGAAGACTATGATTGTTCCAATTCAGCAGTTTTTAAAAGCATACCTTTCTTTTTGAGAAAAAATCCCATTTTTTCCTTCATTAATTGAAGATTCTTCCACAATATCACAATTAATCATACAGCGTATTAGGTAAAAATTTTAAATAATTGCTTTAACAGAGATGACTGAAAAGTATACAGAATTCAAACCCACACTTCTTATTTTAATATTAAGAAATTCTAATAAACTAAACTAAGTTTACATAAATGAAATAATTTTATGAGTACACTTTTATAGAAAAATTAGCTGTTGATGCTCCACAGCATACAAAGTACCTAGAAATATCATTCAGGCCCCAAAATAATCATGTGAATCACATTGTTCCTTTCTGATTCTATTTGCCTGACCTGGCTTTTGAAAACAAGAGTCATTCTGTAACTCAGCTTGATGTGGCTTTGATTCCCACTAGAAGAGGATGGACTCAGCAGGGAAGCAGCACTTGTAGAAGGAGCTGCCAGGAGACAAGCAAGACCCAAGGAATTGTCAGTCAGGACACTGTGTGCAATCAAAAACCTTCTTTAAGTTATATATTCTAAGTGAAATCTGTAACTCAAAGTTCTTCATGAATGGGAAGCCAGAAAAGAGAAAGTTTTAGATTCTTTTTTAGGTGAGAGCCTTCAAATGCTTGATTATTAATTTAAAACAAAGCAAAAATCTGTGAATAGCAAAAAAAAATGTGAATAGCAAATTCACTGTAAGTTGTTGGCTACAATTTTTTATGAACTAAGTTGAATTCCCTATTTCACAAAATATTACCACCATATAAATTTAAAAATGAAATGTCTTCTAAGACTGATTAGGGAACAATTACTTTTATACCATCATACTGTAACAAAGAAATATTTTTATCCATTAGACCACAAAACAGATTTTTATAAAATCATACACAATAGGAAATTAGACCCTTCCAATATTCTGTGTAGTTTATTTCATTTCATTACATTGAGTTTTATGCTATGTTAAAGGTTAATGCCAGCATTACTGCCTTCACTTTCTGAGTTTATTGAAAGCCTTAGGGGACACAATGTAGTAAAAACTACCCATGAGGGAAGAGATTCAACTTTTTTCCAATGTGAGAAATGAAAAACACATAAAGAAGGGGAGTTTTTCAATAACCAAATATTGAAAACACAGCAGCAGGAGATTGCAAATACTCATACAATACTACCTTTTCACAAGTCGTCAATAGATCTAAAGTAGAAAATTCTTATTTTGTGATGAGTCTTGCGCTGATAAGTGTTAAAGCTCTGCAGTTTAAGAACAAGAGATAAAAATGAGAATAAGAATTAAAATCTTGTTTCACTTTTGAAGAAAACAGGTTGCTAGCCTTTATGACTGCAGAGAAATGCATGAAAAATTAACCCAAATGTACCCAAGGGGCTGAAAAGACAGAAGTCAAAGCTGTCTCTTCAATAAAAATGTTACACGTTTTTGGGCCCTGAGCCATGCATTTTTAGCCTTTTGGTCTTGGCAATATATTTGACTCTGACTAACTGAAGGTACTGGTCCGGAATCTGAAGGTGGAAGACAATTAGGGTGGAAATGAAGTGATAGAGTCCATGACTGTGAGTGACAGTAACAAAACCATGACAATGGATTTCAAAAAGGAAACAGTTCATCACACTCTGGAAACAGGTTCATATGCTAGCAAGGGAAGGATTTTCAAGCAAAAAATAAAAATAAAAAATGGAATTACAGGGCAACTGGTAATTTCCAGGATGCAGAACAGCAAGAATGAATGTGGTAGAAAGGTAATTACATATGAGCAAGTACATATGTATACCCATAGCAGCATGAAAAATATTATTTGACCTGATGTTAAAAAGAAATCATACCATTTAAAAAGGAAACAAAACTTTATAAATCATAATAAGATAAAAAGGTGAATAGGAATTTAGAGGGGAAAGATGTCAGATATGCAAAGAAAAAAAACCCCAAAACTTTAACCTAGCAAGTATCAGATAAAAAAAATAAATGGATTTCTTAATAGTTGTCAAGAAAGGATATTGTGACTAATGGAAAAACAAGTAGAAGATGAAAATGAAAAGACTGAAAAGGTCACTTTCTTTTTAACAACATTCTTGAAAAAAGGGTTTGACTGTGATGAAATGTTTAACAAGTAAAAAATGGGCCTGAATGAGGAAAGATTAAAGATATGTAGATAAAGGTATTTGAGATAGCATGTTCTGATGAAATTTGCTATATTTAAAGAAGACACTCAAAACCATTTCTGAGTCATTGACAAGTATTATGGAAAATTTACAAAGGAAGAATGAAATCTCAAGAGACAGTAAAACAGCAAATACAGTATCTGTGTTTTAAAAAGATTAAGTGCATACGGGGGATTTACTGCTGGGAATTACAGTCATATTTGGTATCTGAAAAGATGCTAGGACAGATTATTAAACTATCCATTTGTAAACACCAGGAGGATAATAAGATTGTAAGAAACATCTTAGAGATTTATCAAGATCAAATAATGTCAAACAAATCTAATTTCCTCTTTTCGCTAGATAACTGACCAAGGAAGCAGAAGAGAGGCTGAAGAAGAACGTTGTTTTTTTTTTTTTTTTTTTACTTTGGTAAGGCATATAGCCACATGAAATCTGATAAGCAAATTACAGAGAAATGGTGTAGAGTAAACAGATATAACTCTAGCACTTACGGGGATGAAAACCTTTTCTCAAAGGGTGTGTATCACTTTCTAATTGCTAACCTTGGTGGACTTCATAATTATGTTCAGAATCTATACTGGTAACACACAGAGATGTTTAAAGGTGAATTCAGCAAAATTGTAAAGATTTCTATACATTCTAAAAATGAGCTAAATTAATTAAAAATATTTTAAAATAGACTGATGATGTTTTCACCATGTTGAATAATGATGATACTGTTTAATTTGTAGCTATGAGAAACAAAAAATAAACATCAGATATAAGGAATAGGCATACATCAAGAAACACTATTAAAGGAATTACAAGAAACATATGTTCCAGACTGTTTTAGTACTTTCAATCTTGTGTCAGAGACGAAGGTGGGTTAGATTCCTTTGTTTTCCTCATGTGTTGGGATGCCATTATAGCAAACATGTGGAATAGTTTTGCACTATATTTGGGAGACTCTTTTCCTAAGAAAAACTATACCACTCATCCTACAGGCACACCACCCTCGTGTGGGTGTCCTCTGAAATACCAGGATAAAGTCTCCACCCACCTGGTAACCCTGCCCAAACCCAGAACTTTCTACTTCCCATCTGGGCCTTTTCGGAGTTTGCCGGTGAATCCACACACAGACCCCACACACACCTGGATGGGGATGTTATAACCCATCCCAGAAGGTGAAGGTAACCCAGGTTCTCGTTAATAAATCCTGAGAGGCAGATTAGAGAAAACAACATTGAATAATCAGTGTTTGTGAATTTATACATGTAAGGTTTATTTTAGAACAATTTGTTTGCAATAGAAAGCAGGTGTGTAGGCATTTTGGTTGTTATTATCGATAGCAGTATAATAATATAAAAGTACAAAAATAACCCTTAAGAAAATGAAAGAAAGAGAAAGAAAGGACAAAAGTAGGAAATCTCCACCCCTTGGATCCAGAAAAAAGATTTGGTTGTTGCAATTTTGGTGTCTGATGGTCGAAGTGAATATCATAGTCCTGTCAAAATGATGATCTCGATCCATCAGGGGTGGGGAAAGTCCATGAAATTCAAAGATTTCATGAGTTATATTCACTCAGGTAGGAATACCCTGTCTCCCCTGGGGCAAGGAGTTTTACACTGGGTGATGTAATGCTGTGAGTCGGGAGTCTAAGTCATTCCAGCTGCCTGTTAACTCAGTGCAATTGAGTCCATTACGGCCCATCATGGCCTGTCGCAGAGATGGATACCTTCAGGCTACATGTGAATGTCTCAGCACTTCCCCAACAGGGGAGTTACCGCAGCTGAGTTCACTTGAGTAAGGACAATGAGACAGTACCCTACCTGCCTCCAGGGTTTGCCTCTTTCTCTGAGTGATTACTTTGCACCTGGGCAGCTTGTCCCTGAATGTTTGAACCATCAGGATTCTGGTCTCTCTTCCAGTATCACTTGTGGATACATTCTTCTCCCTAGACCTGGGATGATTGGACA
Source organism: Dicrurus megarhynchus (assembly GCA_013399195.1). Lineage (NCBI taxonomy): Eukaryota > Metazoa > Chordata > Aves > Passeriformes > Dicruridae > Dicrurus > Dicrurus megarhynchus. The sequence goes on along the minus strand of VXAD01013018.1, from coordinate 157,362 downwards.
ACAGTGCCCCCTTTATTTTTATCTCAAGTTCCCATCACAGTCCAAATTCCAGCTAGTAGGTATATTTGGGGAGGGGTGGGCTTCGGTGGCTGCTGATGAACAGCTTCTTTGCAGTTTGCTACTGTGGACAAAAGTCCTCTGATTTTAGCAACGTTTAAGCCATTAACCCTTTCAATCTCTCTCAGGAAGGTACAGACACTTACACCCAGCAGTCAGCACTGGGTACACCGGAGCTGTGTCCCACGGTCCTGCTCCAGCCACAGGCAAGGAGGCCTTTCCATTTGCCTTACTCATCCCAGTCCTCCCCTTGGTAGCTGGCATTGAGTCCTTGCAACACTCACTCACGGGATAGACAGTGTTCTTACGCAGAGAGATCACTAAAACAAGATTTAATGCCATATAAGAAAACAGTACAGATTGTGATGATCAGGCACAGGGCTCAGTCAGAGAAGCATACAGACTGCCTGTTTTTTATGACTCTTTCTGCCTATTCCCCTTTTCCTTCCTCCCGGGTTCCTTTGGTGTGCATGTTTCTCTGTCTGCTTGAAGTTCCACTGACATACCTCCAAATTCCCCAAATATCCAGGATCCTCATCCTTATCATCTGCAAAGACCAGGCTGGCCCTCTTGGAAGTGGTGCCTGCAATTTCTCGGTAGCCCATTAGTGTGACCTGAAAGGTTGGTTTCTTGTAATTGTCTCCATTGGTTTTTGTGATGTCTGCCTCCTCCTTTTCTTTATCATTTGGCTTGACAAAGTCCTTTGTCCTGGTTTTGGCTGGGATAGAGGTAATTTTCTTCTTAGTAAGTGGTACAGTGCAGTGGTGTTTCCTGTTTAGAATAGTGTATTGGATCTGGCTGAGATGGAGTTCATTTTCCCACAGCAGCCCTCATGGTGCTGTGCTCTGCATTGGTTGCTGGAAATGTGTTGATAACACACCAGTGTTTTGGCTACTGCTGAGCAGTACTGGAACAGCATCAGCACCCTCTCTCCAACATTCTCCCCACATCAAGGGGCTGGGAGTGTGCAAGATAATGGGAGAGGACACAAGTAGGCCAGCTGACCTAAATTAACCAAAGGCATATTCCTTACTGTATGACGCCAGATATGAAAGCTGACTGGTGTCTTCAGAACTGAAATTTTCACAACATCAGAAAATTTTGTTGTTTAGGTGGAAGACCGAGAAGCACGTTAACAAAAATATGTTAACATATCATTTTTCATTTTAGTTATTTTTTTCTGTCTAATTTATTTAAAGTCATTCCCCTGCTACAAGCCTACTTTTGTACATCATGTACATGATCCACACAAGAGACAGCAGCTTAGTCCATACCTTCTCTGATTAGTTGCTTGCCTGTTACCAGAGCCAGGTGAAAAGAAAACCTGGGCCTATTTCTGAATTGATACAGATATTAAGACATAAGATACATCTTTCTTGTATCTAAGGAATTCTTTTCCTTAGAGATGAAGAAGAGATTGAAATATTGCTCAGCTTTGAAACTCTTTCCCTCTCTTGGAGAAAGAACCTTGCTTAAGGAAGTTGATAACTTGATTTAAGATTCCTAGATTTTGTGTAGAAACCTTTGCTCTACACCTAGTCCATTTTTATATGCATAAACATATTGGAGAAAACATCATCAAGTATTAGCCACTTATTTTGTCTGAAGGATGGATTTTCATTCACCTGCACCAGAAGTTCAACCAGAAGCAGTGAGATTCATCCCTCATAGGCACATCCTCATCTCTAATTCAACTCAAAACTATGTACATTACCCAGCTCACGAAGATCTTTGATGTTTTAGAATGCATCCTCTAAAGATGTTGTTCAGTTAATAAGGAAATTAAAAAAAATAGTGACAGCACTTCTCAGCATAAATAAGTAAACTAATCCAGAGAAAATTTTTATTCCCCAATTAATCAACCTTCTATTTAGTTGTTGTGGGTGTTTTTTCCTGAAACATCTAAAACACACTTAATTACCCTTTCTTTTTTTCATAGAAATAATTTCAAATAAGTTTTATGCATTAAATTCTAATAAAAAAACCTCAAGTCTTGTTATAGGTTGGGATTTTTATGGGTTTTTTTCTCCTCATTTGTCTTTCTGTGCCACAATCTATATCAAGCATGAGGGAAAAGATAATTCTCTACCTATACCCATCCATTTAGCACCTTCATGGGTATGAAAGAATAACTCAAGTTTAATGGCAACCCATGCAGTGCTATGTTCAAGTACCTACTTCAGCCTAATTTCTTTTAGGCATAGTAATGGTTTAGTTTTGAATTGGCTGGGTTAAAACTAACTTTTCATGCTTTGGGGTAAAACTGGGAAATATCAGTTAGTATCCATTGAGATAAGGTGACACGAAAGACAAGTTGTCATGCTTTGAGCAAAGTGAGGCATAATAATTTCCTTAAGCCTTTCTAGAGCTTGAATGAGTAAGGTATTTGTTCCACAAAGAATATTTTTCTGCATAATTTGTTAAGATTGAATATAAATTTATAAATTATTAAGACTTCCTTGTCATTTATACTTTAAGAATATAATTGCCTTGAAATCTTTAGCTTACCATGGAAAGCAAGAGAGTATGAAAACCTGTTAGTATCTAGTAAACTCTTGTGAAAAGGGTCTACTATGACCACTTATTACAAAGGAACATTGAAAAGTCTATCTTGGTGCTGCCTCCTGCTAATGAAGATGACTGTCTCAAAAAGTTATTTACTGAAATTCTGTAAAAGTCATCACATTACCCAGCATCTAAAGAAGGTAAAAGAAGACTCAAAGCAATGGAAAATTACAGTCAGAATTAAGCTACAATTTAATCTTAAAACTAATTTTGTAATATGGTGTCCTAAACTTTGAATATTGGAACTATAGGTAAAATTGAGGGTTGGCTTTGTTTTTGCTAGATTAAGTAAAAATAGCACAGAAGAAAAGACAGCAGGGACTTTAAGGACTGAGAAGCAGAATTCACTTCGGTCTTGCAACAAAACTTTGCAGATTAAGTCCTAGATGCGACTGGCTTGCATAATACTAAGCACCCCAGGATATTCAACAGACTCTCAAAAAATATTTAAAAGGTGTAAATGGGTACCAACTGATAAAATTGAAAGCATTAAGAAAGGAGATGTTCAAGGAGTATGAATATTGATAATAGGAAACAAGTCAGGAGTCAGGAACGTACAGCACAGGGAGAAGGATTAGATGGGTTTATCCTGTGGGTTATCCACTAATATAAAAAGGTGCCTGAATTCCTTTACCTTATCTGGAATTTCTATTCCCCTTGTAGGTGAATATATAACACTTTGAAAGCTAGGAGAACAAAATTAGGATTACTTAGATTTACATACCAACTAGCCTGAATTCACAAATGGTTTAGAGTAGCTGACTGGAAGTGTGAAATATTAAAGTTGGGAAGTGGAATTGGAAGTTTTAGAGAGAACATGTAAGTAGAATGCCATTTAGAGCAAAATTCAAGGTATTTAATATAGGAAATGTACAGTTTTCTGATAAACAGCTTCCACAAAAGGTATCAGACAGAAAGCCACAGCTTCTCCATGATATTGTAGCTTCTAAAAATTCATGACATGTTTAGAAAGAAAAAGTGAGCTGGAAATTGTGTCAGGGAGAGCTGTGTGTGTAGTGGAATATAAGAAAAGGAAAAATAAATGTGTAGTAAATGGTAAATTCATGCCTTTGCTAAGAGCTCTTAGAGTTACTATAATTACTATCTAATATGTCAATCATGAAGCCATATTTGCCCTTGCTGCTACTAGCTGTATTAACATCTATTGCCAGCTAACATATGTATATTAATTACATTTCATCACCGTAGCTCCAAAGCTCTATCAGAAAAAGACCACAAAAGGAAAAAGAAACTCTTTCCGAGCATAGGAGGGGAAGGGTATGTATGAGGTTTAATACCTGTAAAGAGAAAAACAGCTAAAATAACTAAAATTCTTAATTACAAAAACATATTCTTAAGTCAGAGTAACCTGTCTTGTACAATGCTTGGCAAAACCAGAGGTCCTGAAACCTGGGAAATCCCAGGTTTCTAGACCACAAACTATTTTTTTTTTTGTTTATTTTCCCTGGATGTAATGGCAATCTCTAGGCATGCACTTCTTCAGTCTCTCTGCGTATTGTTAAATGTCATCTCTTTGAATGCTGAACAGCTCTGGAGGGTTACCATTTTACTACATTCTGCTTTATCATGCAGTACTAACACTCTTAATCATGACTAAATAATCAGACTTCATTCATATAATATGTATTTCCTGCCAGTCCCCACGTCAAGAAGATCTCTACATTCACTTGACAAAAGCCGTGCAGCACAGAACTGGCTTGAAAGCTATGTGACATTAATATACATATGTACCTTCATCTGTCTTCTTGCTCACATAGGGAAAAGGTTCATTCCTTCTAAAAGATGTTGCTGACTTCTTAATCACTTTGCCACAGTCTCAGCTCTGGCAAACTGTGCCAGCGGATCCATCCACTGTCCTGTATTTTTCACCCATATTGTTAGGTAGTGGGTGTACTTGTAGGTAAGTTCCATTATCCATTACAGGAACAGCAGATGGAAGAAAGAAGGAAAAAATGCATCTCTCTACCTAATCTGACATTTACCTCAGTATATATCTTTGTTTTTCAAAAATTTTAGTTCTGTGAACTCATGTTTTTTGGAGTAACAGATAAAATTGTTTGGCAGAGATTATTTATTTGTTTGGTTTTTTGTTTGTGTTGGGATTTTGGTTTTGATTTTTTCCTTGCTTTTGAATTATCCATGTGATCCTTTCACTGTAATGAATGGAACAGCTGACTATATTCGTTTCCCACTTGATCGCATATGAAATGTATAGCATTCCCAATTATATCAATTGATAGTTGAATAATAATCTGAATTGGCTAAAATTATATCATCTTTCCGCCTGAGGCATATAAATGATCCTGCAATGGTGTGCATACATTATGATAAAACTAAGTTTTATTCTGGGGAAGAATCAAATAGATAATGGGAGTGGTGAACATATTAATCAATTTCAAGCAATAATTCATAGTTCAAGTATTGAAGTGGAAGAAAATTGTTTTATAGGTGCAAATACTAAGAAGTGGAATCCTCATTAACATTGTCTAATCTTTTTCATTTGAACTATATCATTTATCTGAACTGCATAATTTAAAGGTCAGGCAAATCTTCCATTTTTCAAATAAGAATACAGACCTGACTCTCAGAACTTCAAACAGCCAAAAATCCATCTTGAACAGTAGCCAAAAGTCTTGTTAGAGGGAAGGTTTTGATTTACAGGTGGTGAAAACTTTTCTCAGTCTCAAATGACCAGGTTTTATTGCCTTTGTAAGCGAGGATCTCTTAAAACAAACATTTCCTGAGCCAAGAAATTATTTTCTTTTTAGAGCTTCACCTGATAATTCCAATGACCGAGATCTCAGGGCAGTTTGTGTGGTGTTCAGCAAGGTGTCATATTTATTGGAGCTATAGAAGACATTTATTGCTTCATACACTGGGATCTCTTTTGGGATTCTTATTGAAATACATGCCATTAAATTACCTTCAGCCAGTTGATGCAATAATGGTTGTGGGGTATCTGCCAAAACACAGATGCTTAGGCTGAATGTAATACCAAATTATTTGGTTTGACTCTGACTGTTTTCAACTACCTTTCAAGAAAAAAAACCCAAAACCACAGGAAATATATTCTAAAGTTTAAATTCCTTAGTTAAACTCCTAGCGACAAGAAAATGTGTTTTACATATGCAGACAAAGTCTGTTTCTATAACATGCAAAGTTTGTTGGATGTATAATATTTATAGGTTTTATAAACCGAAAAGCAAAAACTTTGTTCATTGAAATAAATACACTTTCCTGCTATGATTTAGAAATTATTCTCTTTGTTTAGGAATAAATTATTAAATTAACATTTTAAGGCATTGAAGGTATAGATCAAGATACTGGTCAATGCAATATACTCACTACACATTTGGGAAACCTGGAGAACTGGAATTCTTATGCCTAACTCTCTGATGAGTAATACCTTTCACGAGAGGCAAGATCAGCACATCAAAGATACAACATTCTTTTTCTTTCCCTTTTTTGTGCCATTTGGGCAGCTAGAGCAAAATGCTACTTGAATTTTGTTTGGTCCTCATGTGATTTGATTTCAGAGAAAAGATTCTTCAGTGTACTCAAAAATATCTCTGTATCTTTGTATATAAATCTATGAAGCAATTTACCTCCAGAAGTCCCTTTCAAACTAAAATATTTAAAGATTCTTGGCCGAGAAACCATGGTGAAAAAATACAATAAATTATTTTAAAAGGAAGCTTAATTATTGAAACCAATAAAGTGATGACTAAAAAGATTACTTAAAAGAGTTGTGTAACTCCTGCATCAAAGTGAATTGGCATGAGTTTAAAACAGCTGATGAGAAAGTAAAGAATTAATGGAATATAGGAAAAAAGTGCGCAGTGTTTAAAATGGTGTAAAAGTTCATTCTCTCTAAAAAGTGTCACCAACATAAGTATAGTGCCTAGGTCTCTCTCAGCCTGACCTTAGTGAACTAAAAGTTGATACAAGTTGCAAGGACAGAATCTACAAATCCCCTCACTGATTGTCGCTCAGCATGTCGTCTTCCCCATAGAAGAACATGTCTATCATGGATGAATAGAATTTAGACAACTAGCTTAATCTAAATGTTTAGTTCATAGATAAATGAAGTGAGTGCTGAACATGCTACCCAATTCAGTCAATATAAACCACATATGTTATGGTATGTTATGTAAAAAAACCATTTGCTTTTCCTCAGGTTCAAGACATACAGGTATTGTAACGGAAGAGTGCACAACTGCAAAAAACCAGCACCTGATATATCCTTGATAATAGAAGAAGGAAAAAGACCGAATTCTTCCTTTTGATCTGAAGGGGAGGAACTGAAACCTTGGAAGACTGAAACCCTCCAATAATGTATTAGTCAGATTAACCAAAGTTTACAAAGACTTGCAAGTGAAATCCTTCATTTTATTTTACTATTTTGGAAATTTTTTTCTATAAAATGGTTTGTTTCTTGTTGTTCTTCTCTTTAACTTATGTCTTTAATACATATTTGGATTTCTTCTAAAATTGAAGACCACTTGCTGTCCTATCAGGTAAGTTTAAAAACTATTTCCAATTGCTCCAAGAAATAGAAAATTAAATTAATACACTTTATATAATGTCAGTAAAACATATTTTCTTGAGACACTTCTGATTGCCACACCATGAAAGCACATTTTACAATCCCCAAAACAGTACAATTCATAAACAAACTATTTTGGGGAATAGTTTTAATTGCTCATCCCATTTTAATTGTTTTACTGTTAACTTAGATTTACTAAAGAATCTCTAAAAGAATTCATCCATGAGAACTGGTAACTTTAAATACTTTCAAGAGACAAGCAGGTAAAGGACTAACTCTTGTAATAAAATGAAATTAGAAATGGAAAATCTTAAATTTCCTCACATGATATCTGGCATTATTTCAGAGCAAGAAGTAGCTTACTTCTAGATCTCTAGACTTAATTAAATTTAAATACATTTTTCCTTTTTTACTGCTTAGCAGGGACTTAGCATGTGTGCATATGGCCTGAACTATGACATTTCGGTTGATAGGTTACTGAGGAGGCAAGACCCACAACACCTATCTCTGTTCTCAACTTAGTCGAACATATATTAATGTATCTTTCTGGTAGATATTCCTCCTGCAAGCTTGGAGCAGAAACTGGCTTTTACTGTGTCTTTATCTTGCACTAGAAATAGAGCCAGTAAAATGATTAAGGGATTGAAGTATCTGACATGTAAGGAGATGCTGAGACAGCTAACCTCAAAAAGAGGACATTTTAACCTCAAAAAGAGAAGGCTCAGGTGCATTTTATCATTGTGTATAAATACCTGATGGGAAGGGGATTCAGAAAGATAGAGTCAGAATACTCTTAGTAGTACCCAGAGAAATACAGATTGCACGACAAGAAACTCCACTAAAACGTAAGAAAAACTTTCTTACTGTGAAGGAGATCAAGCACTGGAGCAGGTTGCCCAGACATGTTGTGAAATCTCCATCCTTGGAGATATTCAAAACCTCACCATACGTTACTCTGACCAACCCACTCAGGTTGTGTCTCACAATGGTCTCCAGAGCTCCTGCCAGCCTCAGCCATTTTGTGATTCTGTGATAGTTTCTAGCAGAGTTCTCTGATCCCTAATGAGTGGAGCTAGTCAATTTCGTGATATGTGTGTAGATGGACTGATAAATAGTATTAAAGAAGATGACAAAGTTACATAATTTTTTGTATTTTCACTGGCAATGGTCTTGACTATTAAAGCTTAAGTAATTTATTGATAAAATCAGTAATAATATTGTAATCATTATAGTTATTGTTATGCTTTAATTTTTGCTCCAATCTTAAATGCTCTGGATGAGATTCTTCTTGTATGCCTTTTTGTAATATGAGATTGCTTCTTTCTGGAGATACTTTTTTATCCCCACTACTGCAGATGGTATGTCAAGAACAAGCCTGAGGTAGCCTAGAAAAATACATGTTTTGTATGACCAAGGTTAGGAGACACAAATTATTCCTAAACATCTGCCACAAAAAAACCCCCAAAAAAACAACCAACCAAAAAAATAACTCTCCCCTGCTCCCCGCTGCCAAAACCACCTGAGAGTTAATCTAATTACCATCTTCAAAAGGAAGATCTGTTAGTACTAACTTGAAAACGTAAGAAAATATTTTTGGAGGTGCATTCTGAAGCAACATATTTTTCTTCTTAAAAAAAATCTGAAAATAAACCCCTTATATGTAATTTTTACCACAATGTAGCATAGGAGGTGCATTTCCTTGTAAATAAGAAATATCTCTTGAGACATTTTTCTTGTCAAAAAAAAGAAATATAAATCCCTTCTGGAAGTATGGGAAAAGAGAATTTTAATTACCCTAAGCTGTGTGACAGTTTGCGTTTGATAGCTTGACTTTTAATTTCAGTGGTTACTCACAGAGCACACTGCATTTGCTCAGCCATATGACATCTTATTTCTATTACAAGGATAAAGATACATTTTCTTTTACAAGGCCAAATTTCTGAGGAGCAGTACTGATAAAATTGGCTTGGCATCAAGCACAAGAAACTATCATGCTGGGCTAACCAGTATTACTAGAATTCATGTGTTTGTAATGTAGCCGATAAACTATGTAATGCAGTGACTGAATGTCGGTGCTCGGCCTCAGTCGGCCTTGGCACACGAGCGAGGAAGGTTTCAGCGCGTTTGCCCATAACTCAGTCAGAGGTCACAAAGCTGGCATGTAAAGGTTGTTTATTCTCATGTTATCTATAGCTGCGATGTCCCGCACAGCAGCTGAAAGTAGCGTCGATCTGCCCACCTTTTGGGCGTACCGAGATTTTTATACCCCGTTACAAATCCAATCAGTGGACAATACGTGTCATTATTTACAAATTTATACCAATTAATTCTAACCTCTTCTAGACATGCAATTTCCTGTTTTATCTCTATTCTACCAATCAATTTATGTCCTCGTCACTGAGAATATGGAGGACAGTGAAGAAGAAGAAGGAGAAGGTGACCACACCCTTTAGACTCCATCTTAACCCCCCTGTACATGTCGTGCCCCCATGTACATGTTATCAGATCTTCTATATACTACATTTCACCTGGTGCAAAGTGACTATTAATGCTTATATTAGACTCTTGTGGCTTGCAATCCATCTCTTAGAGTTGGTAAAGTTCTCCAAGGACAAAGATCAAAGGCAGTGCCCTCTGGGGCACCCCCATTTCGGGGTGTCAGGTCCCCTAAATTAGACAGAGACATGTCATGGGTTCCAACAACTGAAGTTGTTCACAGCCTACTTACAGATTTCCTATTTAGTACTTTTAAAGAATGATGAGTATAAAAGAAAAATCTTGCGAAGAATTTTTCCTTCTCACACAGGAGAGCTCTAAAATCTCTTTTCTTTTTTTCTGTTGTTTTCTTCCTAAAAATAAACTAGATTCTTCTAGTCTGTATCTGATTAACTCAAAACTTTTTTAGATTGTATTCTTTGTATTTTGCAGACTTTTCATAATGACAAAGAATTTCTGGTCTTCAAATGTATTTTAGAATTGTATCACAATTAAAAACAGTAACTTTGAACGTTGTTCTTTGTCAAAGCTTTTGCACAAATGTATTTTTCCTTAATAAATATTAATATTGGTTTTGCAGTTTATAATCAGAATTACCAGTGTCAGTACAGCCCATGGGGAGTCAAAATGTGTAATTCAGGTAACTAGATGGCAAGTCATCTTGATCTTGCCCATTTTTTTTTTAATTTTCCTCCATGCATTATGGGCAACTTTTTGTCCAGCAAGACTCACAGGCCATTTTCTGTCAAGCTGCTATCCGGTCAGTGGGCCTCACAGTCTGTCTTGGTGCCTTGGATTATTCTTGCCCAGCTGTGGGACTTAGTATTTCCCTTTGTTGTTCTTTGTATGATTCCCGTCAGCCCATTTCTACAGCTTGTCAAGGTCACTGTGAATGGTAACACAGCCATTTGCTGGTACCACTCCTTCCAGTTTTGCATCACCTGCAAAGTTCCTGAGAGTGCACTCTGTCCCATCATCTGGTCATTAATAAAGATGTTAAAAAGTACAGGGCCCAGCAGCAGCCCTTGCAGTACATTACTGGTGTCTGGGATTCAGATGAATTTTGTGCTGCTAATAATGAGCCCCCAAACCAAGGGGCTCATTTCACTTTTCAATCCACCTTCAAGTCCTAATCACTTAAGTCCAAATCACTCTGCTGTGTCAAAATAGCATTCACTACCCTATCACTGAAAACTTATTCAATCATTATATATAAAATCTGCTTTAGCACTTACAATTAACAGTAAGACTAATATAACTGAGCTTTCTGTAAAATCTGTAAAAGATTTTTTTTCCTATGATTGTAGATGTACTTTCTCATGCCTAATCATACACTGTTTAAGCTATATGATGTTATAGCTAGAGAAGTATAAGATCCTCCCCATAATGAAATAGAATCCATAGCCAGAATTCATACTAAAGAGATGTGAAAATAGTATGAACTGTGCTAATATCATAACTTTTTGTATTATTGCTAAAATTTACTACTGGTGTTTGAGTAGTGGGCAAGGATAACATACCCATTTCTTGAAAATATGACTGATCCTCCTAGGTACATAAGAATAAAGTCAAACAAAGGACCATTGCAGAGCTTCAACATTATAATTAAAACATTCTTAATATGTTGAAAAAGCCTCAAATAGAAACTACTGTTTTTATTGTTCCGGGGAACAGTGCTTTACGTGTCTACCTGAATGCTCTTTCCCTGTAGAGGAATGCAATTTGTGGCCCACTGAGTTATTTCAGAATGGCATTTGAATGCTCATTAGGAAGTATTGAATATACTATGGCTACAAAAAATAACACTTGAACATGAAATTAAAAAAATACAAAGAGTGCTTGAAAACTTATGAATACCCAGATCGTGAACAGTTGCATACAAGTTTTATAAAAGCAAAATTTCTTTCTGAAGGAAACAAGATTTCGTTTCTCCCACATCTACCCTTTAGAAAGAATAGCGCAGAACAGAACTGTTTCGAACACTCATAGCTGAAATCTTCTTTGGCAAAAACAGTCAATTCATTCCAGACCCCTCATATAGGAGTAATGCTAAAAGGGGTTTCAATAATATTTTATGGTCTGAAAATCACTGGCACAAAACTGGAGCAGAAAAGTCCATTTCCACAAGCAGAAAATAGAGCAACAGAAATGCGCTGTTGCCTTATATAGTGACCTGACTGGGAAATGCTGAAGTGTGAACCAGAAAGACCCAATTGTATGAGGCTGCAAACCAGTCAGCTCTGAAATATGACCTGATAACTCACAATTCAACTGCAAGAGTAGATGGATGTCTGGAGTTAAATTTCTACCTAGTCCAGCTGTGAGAACACTGTTCATTTTACTCAGCTTACAGGATTACTATCATTCAGTCAAAAGGCAGACACTACATATAAATCTAGAACAGGTAAAAGGGTTGATTCAAAGCCAGAAATTCTTTTGTTGATGGATCTTTTCTTACCCTGATGTTATTTTTAATTTGCCTGCACAAAGAGATCAAGTACTAATGGTAGTGGTGTTCATTGTCATCTTGTGGGTAATAGCTCAATCTTGTGATTAGCAAAAATGAAATATTAAATTCTCTTGTCCATCATTATTTCAGATCTCTACAAAAGTATTTAAATTGTTAATTATGCTAAAAAGCTATTTCAGTATTTATAACTTTTCCTGCATTCATATTCCTGTACTTGATGATAAAGACTTCTTGTGTAACCGGGTGATCTACACCCACTGTCTTCAGGAAAGCAGATAAGCTTATTCATGTCAAAACATTTAATTATAAAGCTGATCATGTTGCTTTAGTACATCTTCTAAGAAGACAAAAAAAAAAAAAGAAAAAAATGCTTAAATTTTATCTTGAAAAGAAAAGTATTAAACATAAAATAGGAAATAGACATGCAATTTAGGAAGAAAGTAACTTGGCAGTTCAAGGTAATTAATGAGCTTTTTATACTCTCTAATGATGAAAATGACTACAGTACCGAGAAAAAAATATCTCTAATATGCTATAAAATTATGACAGATAATGAAAATCTGCTTCTAAAACATATGCAATTAGTAATTGTGGTCTCACTTCTGTTCATGGCTTTGCACTTCCCAACAGTTAACAAAATAATAATGTAAAATATATATGCATAGTAGAGTTGCCTAAAAAATAGTGTTCTTTTTGTTCAGTAAAATATTATTTTTCCCCACATTTTTTGCACTACCATTTGCATGCAGATGGATGAACACAAAACCAAAGGAAGTAGAATGGAGTTTTCACTAAGAATTATTTACTTTACAAGAAAGGAAGATAGGGGGTTTTTTTTTCCTTAAGGTAGTTGAACTGCGTAATTGGGGGAATTAAATCTGGGATTGCCTTATTTACCATGTTGTGGAAGGTCCTCTAGGGAGGATAGAGGAAACTTGCAAAATTATGGAATGCTCTAATTTCACAGAGACTTATGATTTTTGCACTTCTCTGAGTTCTAGGTAGGATTTTAAAAGTGAATTAGAGTGAAATAAGTACTACCAGCAAATGTAAGGAAAAGGTACACCGCATATTTCAGCTATGCAATCATGCTCTATGCTGGGATTTGGGGGGAATTTAAAAAAAATATGCTAGGAGATGGGGGCAAACATGATGAAAAAATCTATTAAAATATTAATACACGTATACAAAAAGGGCACCCAAAGAGGGATATTTTCAAGAGTTGGAGCAAGTTAGAAATACTAGCATACTACAGGAAGGTTGGCAGTGAACAGGCGAAGTATAAAATTCCAGTCATATGAGGTCTTCTAGAGCAGAGCTAAAGGAAAAGCTGTCTACTCTGAAAACTATTAGATCTCAAAACCAAGAATGAATGTCTACCTGCTTAACAAAGAATTGTCTGAACTTAGCATTGGATAGGAGATTCATTGTTTTGTTAAGAAAAAATTAGGTTTGCTCTAGATGCAACTAAAGGACATTTAACATAGGCAAAGAAAACCATTAAAAATTAATACTGATCTTGAGTTCCTACTTGAAGGAAAGCTGACACAAGTGCAGGCATTCAAAATAATAGTGAAAAACCTCTGTTGCTAGATTACTTAAAAACTTATAATGGCTTTTGGTGAAATAGCATGGCTCTAGCCCACACAAGAAAAACAAACAATCCTCATCTACCACAATTTTAGGCATTAGAAAATGTGTAATTGCATCCCACGGATAGAAAAGAAGTTGGTTTGTTTGAACAGAGAAGTTGAGAGCGGTGAGCGTTTTAGAAATGAGTAAGAATTTGAAGACGGTGAAGAAAAAGTGGCAATGATGAAAATAATGAAAAGGCATACAACTGTAAAGACAATAGTAACAGAGCTCAAGAGAAGAAAACAGATTAACTGCAGGGAAATTTTTTATGTATCAATTACAGATAAGTAATACAAGGGGGTCTTTAGTACACAATTTTTAAGGGGTATCTTTGCCTCGGGTGTTCTAGTTGGTTTGATACGATAGTTGCTTTCTAAATCACTGTAACATTCTGTCATACACGTTGGGCTGGGCAATGGACTCCACTGTAACTGTGCATTATGAGAACACTGCCACCTTCTGTTTGCTTTGATCCAGCCACCCACTAGCATCATTTGCCAGCTACAATGTTTTTACTGAGAGAACAGAAAATAAGCATTCCCTATTCACAATCTGGTATTCGTGGATCCCTTTCACCATAGGATGAAATTGAAGTGAGTTACCCTTTAGGCAGTATATTTTGTTTTACATTTTTATAGGAATGAGGTCTAAAGCCATGAGGTATGTGTCGAGGGGATTTCCATGAGAAAGGAATTAATGTGGGCGTACTAGCCTGCTGATGGAAGTGACAGGTTATCAGGCACAGGACAGATAAGTCTTATCTCAGCCTCAAGGGGGTGGAAGAGGGAGTGATACCAACATGTCACAGTTTTGTTCCACCCTTACACAAGACCCACAGCTTTTGTAAACAAATCTCTCTATATGTCTCATTCACATGTAAAGTCTCTGCTCCCCTCACCATTATGACAGAAATCTGGCATTTGAAATCCTCCCTGGCAGAGGATGAGAATGCAACACATTGCACACAAGTCAACAGGCTGGCTCCTCTCTTTTCCCCAAAGCAGGGATGCCTCTTTGATAAGATTTGAGTTTCTGACTATGTCAGATGACACCCAGGTGAAATGAAGCTTAATTGGTTGCAAAGTTAAGATTAATGAATTACCAATTTATAGATATATATTTTTTTTTTTTTAGTATGTATGTTTAGCACTAATGCAGTAAGCGCATTTATCAATGGCAATTTCCAAACCCGTATTTTCTTTGCTTCAATAAACCCCAATATCGGTGCATTTGTGATTGTGAAAGTTTTTATTGAATGCAACCAGGCTGGTAGTGTTGAACTGTTATAATTAGAAATTAAGCTTAGCCACCCCCATGTTGAGATAAGAACAATTTACTGGAAATAGCAAAGAGGTAAGAGAACAAACAGTAACAACAACAATATTAATAACAAAAGGTGCAAGACAAAGGAACCATTTACATAGAAAACCTGCAACAGATACTGACCACCTCATTAGAGCCAGGCTTTCTCCTGAACAGAAACCACACCCTTCCTCTCAGAAGCCAGAGTCCCTTTCCCCTGCCCCTGGCAATGACATGAGGTGATACCGAGATATGTTAGGGTCTGGCCACACTTCCTCTCAGCTACTGCACAAAATTTGCCCTGTCCTTGCCTGAAACCAGAACAATAATATGAAGAAAAAGCAGAGTCACTTAAATTTGTCAATATAATAAATAGAACAAAACTAATATAAGAGTAGCAACCCTCCCTCTAGTCTATCTTGGTTATATGATATGGACAGTTAAAGGCGGATATTTTAGACATTAAATCCAACTTCATCCAGTGGCCATGAATTATAAACTGATCACAACAGAAATTTGAGGTAGCTAGTATGTCCTGGTTTAGTCTGTTTTTGTCATGGAAATGGCTTAGACATGGATAATTTAATGTAAAGGATTTTAGGGCATATTTTTCTTAGAGGACAAGCTGAAAGACTAATGGCTCAGATGTCAGTTCTTTATTGTTTGAAGGCAATATTAAAGGTAAAACTGCCTTAAAAAGCTTAGTCCAGTTCCCATCAACAGAACTGCTTTGTCACCTAACTCATTTTGCAAATTTCTCAAGGAAAGTAAAAAATTTTTTCACCTTTCTTCTTTATAGCCTAATGAAAATGGTATCATAGTGAACAGTTACATGAAATAATCTAATGGGAGATTTAGTTGCATAAACACTGGTGTCTAACAGCACATGAGATGACACCAGATTACTGCAAATATGTACCATTCTGAAGCCATAGCTGTCAGGTACTCCCATAGTGTCTGCATTTAGGGAACTGAATGTCAGTCCAAAAACTTCATTTTCCTCTATCTTGTAACTTGATGTGCACAATTTTTACATCCTTGATAGATTATATTATTTCAGGTGATGAATCCCTCTAGGTAACTTCACATATTGGTCTTTTGACCCCAGTGTCAACTGCACAGCCTACCCTCATCCTCTCTTTGCTTTTTCTCTTTGCTCTTCATTTTACCTTGTCTTCCTTCTGCCCTGCTGCCCTTCTTCTGTAGGACAAAACTCTTTTGAGTCTTTTCATATGGCCAGGAGACTAAATTTTATCCAAACCTTCTGATGATGATGCCAGCCTTTATATTCCATGTCCAAAAAAATGTTACCAAGACCTTAATTTGTTTTCATCTGGAATATGTGCTTGATAAATGGACATATATAGGCATTTTGACACCACTTGTGTCAGTATTGCGCTCTTGCTCAGAGCTGTGTGATAGATTGTCCTGTAGTACCTACTCTTGCCTTAAACTATTAACCATAACTTTAGGCCTTGTCTTTATCTAGTTTCTAGAAGATCTATCAGCTTCTTATCTGTGTTGCCTCCAAAATTGCTGTCTGCAATGTATCAGTGAAGAATCTTAAGATCTTCCTGTTGATCTCTTTCAAGTTATTTTAATCCACCTCTGTTTCTATGTATTCTGTTTTATTTTCCTATTTTCCCCAGAAGGTAATCTGTCTAGATTAGTCATGATCAAGTGCTTTTTCTTCTGATGATTGCTGAGATAGTTCTGCAGTTGATATAATCACTTCCAAATTCACTCACACACAAAACTGTTCTCCACTCTTCTACAAAAACCCTCACATTTCTGTGTGGTTTTTCTTTTCTCCAGCACATACACCTATATATACACCAGACATTTGCATTGCACTTGATTAGATTTTTGTGTTTTATTCATGGCAATGAAGGGGTCCTACTAATGCAATACCTGTTTGCAACTTTCCTGTTTCTTCAGCCACTTTATATATATAGCAGAGTGTTTACTGTTTTCTTTTTTTCTTGCCCTCAGTATCCCTGAGGCATCACTTTACTTTCCAGGCCATGTCCAACTTTGAGAAATTGTTTCCATTCTGTGACATTAACAAACATTATTTTTCTCTTTTGTTGCATCCAGTATTGGAACATAAGCCTGAATTAAGGTGAAGCCAAAGTCTAGAACCAATTATTCTCTTTCTGTTATGCAGATTAGACTCATGCTGCTGCCTGGTTATTATTTCCTGATTTAGAGACTATGATAATCTATCAAATTTCTTTTTCTTCTGTACAACCTGTCTTCCAAATGATCTCAGATACCATTTTCATCTTTAAAGCTGTTTCTTTTTGTTGTTTTTTAATCCCAGAAGCAGCTCAGCCCAACACAACCAGTCACTCACTGGCACCATTGGATGGAGGAGGGAAACAGAAAGATAAAAGTTAAATATTCATATATTGAGTGATAAAGACAATTTTAATAGCAGAAGCTGTGCATGAAAGGACAAAACATCAAGAAAGTCACCCTCCACTTCCTATAGGCAGGCAGATGTTCAGTCATCTCCAGGAAAACAGGGGTCTGTCACCAGTACAGACTTGGGAAGAAAAACATCATCAATCCGAATGACCCCCCCTTCCTTGTTCTTCTCCCAGGTATACACACTGAACATGACACCATATGGCTGGGAAATATCCCTTTGGTCAGTTGGGGTCAGCTCTCCCAGATGTGTCCCCTCACAACTTCTTGTGCACCCCCAGCCTTCTCACTGGTGGGTTGAGAAGCAGAAAAGGACTTGGCTCTGTGCAAACACTGCCCAGCAATAGCTAAATTATCCCTGAATTATTGTTTTCAGCATGAATCTAAAACACCAGCCATGTGTGCCAGCCATTGTGAAGAATATTGACTGTGTGCCAGTCAAAACCAGAACACATACTGCGCACAGTTTTTCAAGTATTTAAGGGCAGCTATGGAAAGACATTATACCACAGAAATTAGTCAGAAATGAGTTGGTTAAAAACAACATTTATGGTGGTGGATAAAACTCTCATGCTGAATAATCCCTGAAGTGCGTGTTCAGTTCCTGTTCTTGTATGACTATTTTATGATTTTCATTGATAAATAAAAATGCCACTGGATTTCTCTCCACTTTTTTTTTTTTGCTCACGGAGATTTTTACATTTCTTAAAGACAATATTGTAATATTTGTTCTGAATCAAAATATTTTTACAGCATTTGTCACAGTCAAATCACTGAGGAAAGCAGAGAATCTATGAGATTTAAATCAAACTAAATACAGTAGAAATAGACGTGAAAATCACTGAGATCAAAACTGGGTCTTTATGCTTCTTTTATGAACTTCAGAATTGAATCATGATATACAGAACAAAAATGTTAGCAATAGAAATATGTTTTAAGATATCTTAGAGACTCAAATAGCCAAACCTTTACCCTACAAATTCAGATTTTTATCCAGCTAAACTGAACAGCATAATGTACATCTTGTTCTGTCAATCACACAAACTTTCCTTTTAGGCAAAAGGAATATCTTTGTTGGCTCCTTTTTCCTTCATTCCATGTACAATAAATATAGAGATAAAGGTGCATGTATGTGCATTTGTGTATATGTGTGACCTTTGCTCCTCAAGGCTGCAGTATATATGTATCTCTAGATCCATTTGGCTACGGTTAAAGCCATTAAATACAAGTATAATATTTACTTGACAAACCAGTTTTAAGAGCTTTATATTTCTCTTAACTTGGTTCAGGTAGATATATTTTACGTAAACAAAATTGATTTTGACAAATATCCTTTAAAAGCAAAGAAAAAACAATGACGACCAACTTTACACATAGAGATATACACAGAGAAATATACATGATGAGAAGAATTCTGCTTTCAAGAACATAAAAGAACACAATTACTACTAAATAGCTTTCTTTTTTCAAGATAAACCAGATCTCATATAAACACTTTCCTCTCTTTATTCCTTAATCATTAATATTCGTATTGGAAAAAAATGTAGAACAGGATAGGAAAGAAAACTTTCTTATAAAATATATTGGTTTCAATTTCTATTTTAAATTTAAAAATAAATAAAAGAGAAAAAATAATTTCACCCTTAGACAAAAATAACTATGAATATTGAAGGAAACATATCAGTTACAGATAATATATCAGGCTGTTCAAAGTACCATTCTATTCCTTCTGAGAAGACCTAGAAAAGGAAAAATATGTTCTATTTTGAATTTCCTTTCTTATTTTACTGCTTCTTTCTCTTACTGTAATGTTTCACTCACCTACTGCTCTTGGGATATGAGCTTCCTAAACATGTCTAACAATGACTGCATCTTTGTTCTTCCAAATAAACACATCCAAAGAAGTAAAAAGAAAAAAAAAAGGCCATAGTCACATGGTGTTTAGAGTTTGAAAGACAGGCTTACCTGCCCCTGGGCTAAACTGGAAGCTATTATTTTTTTCCAGCTGAAAATTATCAATTTTGCTCTTGTGTACATTCAGTTTTGCAATTTAAAGCGAATTCCATGCAACATATATAAATGTAGATCTTTGTGAGGCAGAGTTAACAATATCAAGTATTTAACCTTAAATTGGTTAAAATTATTTATTTGCAATTAATACCACCAGGGTTGGATTTGGTTTTGGTTGTTTGTTGGGGTTTTTTTTTTGGGGGGGTGTTGTGTGGCGATGTTAGTTTGCTTGTTGTTTTCTGCTGATTTCAGGTTTCTGTGTGTTTAATTATTTGTGTCATTCCACTATGTGATAATGTTCAATTGAAAAGTTCAGTCTTCCTACAACAATATGGATAAAGATTTCTCCGAGAGGAAGATTTCTCCTGTGAACTCTGTAGCAAAGTAAATATCTCATTACTTTCTGTTGAGATGCTTGTATGTAGATTTGAAAAAGAAAATGAGTTTTGTTTCAACATTTCAGGTAAATGGAATCAGAAGATTTTAAGTATCCCATCTACCCAGGCATTCACCAATTAAAAAAAAAAAAAAGCATAATGTAAAGTCATGTATACCTTTTTAGTATATGACCCCTATCTAAAAGTGAGGTTATTTTGAATAATTTATGATTTAGAAATTATTATGTCTCCGGGAGTTTAACTCTCCTTGGACTAACTATACTAAATCCTAACAGAATAAAGTTTTCCTGATGGTCTTTCCAAATGAATGTTTAAGGTAGTGACTTTTACTGGCAAGGCAAGATATTCACCCTGCCTACTGGTTACTGTCAAGAGAATGCTTAGTTCTTGTTCCGTGCAACCACGGCAGGCGTGGGTGCTGCTTTACTTCTCACAGCTGATAACTCTGTTTACCACACTGGACTCTGCACTTGCCTGGCCTTGCTCCAGCCAATGTCATGGCACTGATTTATATTCAAATCTGAAATCTGTAAATACTGAACATGTTCAGCAATGTTCACTTCTTGTATTTGAAATCGCCAGCAAGATATCCAAAACAAATATGATAAAATTATCCCCAAGGATTTTCTACTACATTTGTTGCTTCTTCCATGAAGTTCCTACAAGAAAATCAGGGACATTTTAATATCATCACATGTACAGAGAAATTAAATTTTAAATATAGAATTAATTTAAAAGGATTAAAAACTTAGTAGGAAGTTTTCTGTACAGTTGTAATATTTATTAACAGGAGAGATCCATAGAAATAGTTTCACCCACCATAGCTAAAGCTAAAAATGGTGGAATTTTTACTGGAGGAGTAATTGACTAATATTTTAGTCCATTCTGCCTTTATAGAATATAAAAGATTAGAGATGAAGAAAAGCTTCTGACAAATTTTATTAGGACTTTGTGAAGGGGCTAAATCCTAAGAAATTTCTTGCCTACCTCCATGGCACCAAAAACTCTTCCCATTGATATGAAGACTGAGAAATATATATGTTGTCCTTTTTGGGAACTGAAACGGAATAACTTTCTCTTTTTTGTCTGTCACAAGGTGCAGGAAGATACTTTACAACTAGATAAATAAGCATAGCTCAATTTATACTCTTCCAAATAAAAACAAAGTTTCTAAAAATTCAGAATACATCTCAGAGTATTTGCAATGCAGAGGTATGTATCAGGACTGGTCACCTTTCAAATCAATACAAAGGAAATAAATGAAATTTCAATATGTACTTTTCCTTACCTTAAAGTGGAAATGTAAATAGGTCAGATAATTGTTTACTCCAAGGGTGTGATTTTTCCCCACTAAATTTAAAGGGAGTTTACAGTAGTCATCTCAGTGTACGTAATAAAATAGTACAGCATGCAAAGTTAGGTGAAATTTATCCCCTTCTCTGACACCAGACTTTTGCTACATCCACCATCTGTTGTGCCTGAACAGATTCCATTTCCATCTCCGCTTGAGCATTTTGGTTTGGGTTTTTTCTTTTGTGTTTGTGAGCATATTGGAAGGTGTCATAATGCACAAAGCTAACTTTTGGGGATCAAGACTTTTTACCACTAACACAATTCTTCTCTGGCTGTGAATTGACAGAGATACTTCAAAGTCTTTTACATGGCTTTATGCTATTCTTATAGAGAAACAGATCTGAGGGTATTTTTCTCCCAGAAACTGGACAAAGGACATGACTCAAAAGGCTTACCAACAGATGAGAAAAAGTCACATCTGGTCTGAGATTCATGATGATGATGAAAATCTTATCATGACAGGGAAAAAGTTGACATTTATTTCTCACAATGATATTGGCTTGTGATAATAATAGTAGCATGTGGAATAATCACCAGCAAATGAGTAAAACTGCAAATGAGACAAAAAGGAAGTGTTTTGTAGATACAAATACTATGGTTCTGGAAGTTCCTAGGATGAAAGTCTAAAGTGTGACTTTGTTCCCTTTTTTTCCATGCAGTTAGTCTTCCTCAAGTTGTGTTTTCTTTGATCCATTGTCTAAAAAGGTCATAGAACAACATAAATAAATTTTGAAGGATGCCCAAAGGATTTTATGGACAATTCCCATTCATAAAGAGAATCAAAATACCTTTCAAGTATTTTGTTTATGTCAAAAGGTAAATTTTAAAACATAAATCTCCCATTCTTGCACTACATATAGATGGATAAATGGTGAAACCTGCACAAATATATATACATACATATATATGTACTATAATATTGCACATCGTCTTCTATTAATCTACTCAACTACTCCTCATTTGTGCTGTCAGCATCAAATGGTGTTAATAAACATAAATGGCATTGCATTGTGAGATTATTAGAAGAGTGAAGATTTAAAAAACTTGTAAATGTGTGAGCTTAGCTTTCGTCAAAGGCATGTGTGCTAGATGCAGGTATCAAAACAATTTTTTTGCAGAAGATGATGAAAAATGAATATCTATATCAAAGGCTGAATATTTATTTTGTTGAATTTAGCATTGTCACTTATTTATTTGCTGTTTTCTCATGCTCTCAAATACTTCCTAGCAGTCTCCTGTCCTCATCCAGCATATAGCTTTTTGTTCGACAAGGCTGTTGGGGTTGCACCCTTTCCCCAGTGGTAAGGCTTATCTTAGCTGTGCTGATGCTGTGTTTCTGAGTTTGTTGGAAGCCTTGTCTAGCTCCAAATCCAAGAATTAAACCACACATAACATGTTGTTACTGGACCACCACACTGATACATCAATATGCATATCCCATGGTATCATAGGAACCCAGCCAATGCAGTTGTTATTTTGAAAAGGGAAGTAGATAATTTCATTTGAACATGCTAGTAAAAGCTGAAGTATATCAGAAAAGCTAAGAGCTTTAACAGAGGTATAATTCTGAACATTATACAACATGTGGGAAGTGGCATTGCTTTGTAAGCTTGGTGCAGTACTTGTTTTCTTCCATTTCCAGTATTGCCATGGGAATATAGTTGTTTCCAAAGTCCCATACAGACAGTAACTAAATTCAGCAGCTGTGTGAAAGGTTAAGGGTAAGGCAAATGGATTTCTATGTTACTGTCTCAAGGACACATGATAGGGCAAAGTCTTCACAATCCAACCACAGAATAATCAATATTGAGCATGGAGACATTCCTACAGAGCTCATAGAATATAAATAGAAGTCTAGTTTTAAAAGCCTTCATTATTGAAATAGCTACCTCCTGCCCTGGGATTACAGTACATGACCTCTTTGGACACAGCAGATGTGCCCGCCTGCCTTAGTCCTAATTTTTCAAGATACGGGAAACAATCCTTAAAATATTAGCAACTTTCCCTTAAGATATATTTTGTACTTAACAACTACTCCCATGACTAAGGAAAATAAAACTAAGCAGAACTTGATTTCATAACTCATATAAACATTTTTGTGAGAATGATTTAATTAGCACAATTGTGAGCCCCAAGTATTTTTAGTTTGTGTAAATGGACAACTATCTTATTTAGGAATAGGATTCTATTCTAAGTACTATGCAAATAAGGTAACTAATTGCATAGCTGTTGATAAACTGTGTCATGATTAGAGTAGGGCAAGTAGCATTATAGTTATGCTTGAGTTTTAATAGGCTAAGGGAAGAGAAGCTGGCCTGAGATGTTAAAATATATCAGTCCCTATAACTTAGTTCAGCAAAAATATTGGGTGTTCAAGAGCTGATCAGTTCTCACTTTCAGTATCTACAATCAAAACTGCTATTCTAGGAATTTCACTTTACTTTTTGAAGGCAGCTAAAACCTATTAACTCACATTTTCAACACTGGAGGACTTTAGGGATCAAAGTATTTATTGGCATTTTCAGAGGTATGTTATTCATAATTATACAAAGCAATTCAGTTTCTGCTAATATCTACAATATCTACAGGGAGATGAAGAAACAAAGTGTTTCTTCATCTGTGTGGCCCTGAAGCTTGATCTGGTCATCTTGACTTCGATCACATATTGAAAACAGGCCTTATACAAAATCATATTAAAACAGAGGAACAATCCAATTTATTTAGCTTACATGTTCTAGTGTGTCTACCCAGGACACAGAATTCCAGTTTTCTCTCATCACACACTTCACATTCACAGCACAATTCTTCTGTAAAGAACATTGTGTTTATCAAGTTATTGTGTTTTGCACAAAAAAAATATCCTAGAGGCAGAAGAATTCAAATACTT
Organism: Dicrurus megarhynchus; assembly: GCA_013399195.1. Taxonomy (NCBI): domain Eukaryota; kingdom Metazoa; phylum Chordata; class Aves; order Passeriformes; family Dicruridae; genus Dicrurus; species Dicrurus megarhynchus. The sequence continues at coordinate 133,192 of VXAD01013018.1, read as the reverse complement.
TCTTTGTTGGTAATTCTCTAATTTGAAACTAGATATTCAGGAAAACAAATGTTTAAAACAAGGCATTTTCCTAAAACATGTTGCGTAATACAATCAGGTGAAAAGCTTAAATGCTTCACAAAGCCATACATGAATGAACAACAGGGAATAGCTAAAATTCATACATAGTCATTTTGTATCTAAAGATTAAAAATAATGCCAATATTGTAAAAAATCCCCTGAAGTAATAACCAGAAGACTGTAGGTTTTCTAGCGTTTCCTGGAACTTGGTTTACATGTACTGCTTACTGGAAGACTGACCAGCTGTCTCTGAAATAGCTCTGCACTGCAGTGTGAAACAGATTTGGGGCTTTCTCATTTGTTTTGCATTCTCTGAAGTTGTCAGTTGTGCGAGCTTTTTTATTTTGTCTCCCTCAGACCATCTTTTTAAAATGTGCATTACTTATTTAGAATTTCATAAAAATGCATGTCACTGAGTTGAAAAACTCCTGCAGGTTCATAGCTGTGAAAAGTCAAACCAGACAGAAAGTCTAAGCCTAAAGTATCCTCAAAAATTTGGAGAATTCTAGGCAATCTAGAAACATAAATTTATTAATATTTAATTATACAATAAACATGGGAAAAAAGGCTTTACTTCTGCAGTGGCTACTATGTGTGTGATATAAGCAGGTTCTGTGACAGTACTAAGTACATAGAGGAGGAAGACAGAACTGCAGTGAAAATACAGATTTCACTCTTTTTCATTCTTTTTCACCAAGCTGAGAGCAAAGAACAGATTGTATCTACTTAAAAGGAAGTTAAAGGTGTCAGTGCTGAACTAGGTTATTTAAGCCACCCTTTGGAACTTCTACATCAAATCAATCTTGAATGGAGGACACGTCTAACACTGCAAACAGTTTTCATTCCTGCTTGTTTTATACAACCCTGAGATAAATGAAATTTGGGCAAAATTACAGCTACGACTCCGCAAAACAGTGAAGGGCATATGAATAAGCTGGTAGATATTTCAAGAATGACAGTGTAATCCAGCAAAGCACTTGGAGTTTTAAAGTACTCCATGGATGTAGAAGTTCAAGACTGCCATGTATCAGTCTCCTCTAGCCTACTAAGTTGGCTCTGACCCCCATCATACATCAAGACTCAAACTGACCCTTTCCTGGCATATGACATTGTACTGGAATAAATGTCCACACCTATCTGTCTAGAACAGAGATTAGAACAGCAGCTGCCTCCTGTGAAAAGGCATAAAATAATCTTCCCTTCATATAACTTGCTGGAAAAGTCCAAATATCTAGCCAAACTTATGTTCCCTCACTCAGGCTACTGGCCACGGTAGTAAGACTGTAACCAGATGGTAATCAAATCACTTGTTAAGGAAGTGAGGAGATTTAAGATTTTGCAAAAGTAGTCTAAGGGTCCGTCTTCAGTCTGCTCTGCATAAAACTTGTCCTCACAATTCTTTTGGAAGCTATACCCCTTGACTGTCAGATGTGCTTGCTCTAGAACAGCAAATACAGGCTAGAAACAGGCAAAAAAGCATTTTGTTCTCTGAACTGTTGCTGGATTTTTCTCCAGCAGTTCTCAAAAATTACAGGAAAAGTACATGCACTTTGTCAAGGCTGATCTTACTTCTATGCTGTCATTAAAAAGGCGGGCGTCGAACTTGCCAGCTAGCACCCTGGTGTTAAGTGAAAGACTAATACCTACCTTAATGGAAAGACATTTCTAAGAACCGTAGGACTCTCATCCTCAAGCTAAATGGGGTATCATGGGTAGTGGTAGGCAGATTTATAAATCACATAAACTCAATTACTTTCTGGATCTCGGATTTTTAAGAATATATGTCTTTTTTATCTCTCTGTTGGCATTTTGGCTAATGTAGATGTCCCAGCGAACAATAAGAAGTGTGTAATAGATCTCCAACTTGTTCCATCTTCCTAATATATTCTGCATTTCTTGTCAAAATCTATGTCAGTACTGGGAAAGGTTTGTTTCCAGAATCAGATAACTCCTTTTTAGCTATTTGGCCTCAGATTCAACTCTTCTTTCTGCTGAAACCTGCAGCCCATTTACAATTTTTTCACTGTTTTCAGTACAGCTCTTCACACACATGGAATCTGAAGAACCTTCAGAAAAACAATGTTGTATTAAGTTAAATCATTAGAAACATAAATTGATACAATTTATTCTTGACTACAGCTACAGATGTTTAATTCAGAAAGCTTTTTGGTTTGTTAACAGTTATCACCCACCTAGTTTCAAAAGAAAAAGTATAAGTTTAGACTTGCTCTAAAAAATACCTACCTAGGTTGCTCGCATTGTTCTGATTGTTATCAGAACGGCAACCACATAAACAAGATAAAAAATCCTTTCAAAGAACATCAAAGTACTTGCAGTTGGACCTTTTCTGCAAGCAAGGCTCTCTGGCTGAGACAAAAGTCAGTATTTTCCCAAATATACATGAATTAAAAAAATTACAAAACCATGTAAATAAATTGCTATTACAGAACTGAATGTTAGATTTGGGAAAGGCTAGTTCATACCACTTCTGGTACTTTTTAAAAGAAGATGGTGTTCTGTTTTTCATGGCCGTCAGTTGGAGAATGCCAGTCACTTCAAACAACAGTTACTGTCTTGTAGGCTGCCTGTTTTGGATAGGCAGATCGCTTGCCATAGCTGAATCCAGGAAACAGAAGGCAAGAAAAAGGACAGGCCATCTGGCTACTTCACAGTGTAGTGCTACTGAAGACTACTGAAGTATTGTTCTAAAACCTCATAACTTGACAGTGAGTACAGGATAACGAATATCAGGCCCAAATCCTTCAAAATTAGGGGAATTTAGTTTAGCAGGGGTATTTACATTAAACTTTTTCAACAAGATCTGGTATAACAGGGTGCGGAGTTGCTTCAGTTCAAAGGAAAAGCTGAATAGGCTGTTGGAAAATGATTAAGGAAACTGTATTCCCATCTCTAGAATTATGCAAATAACAACAATTTTAACATTTGTTGGGTGCATGAGATGTATTTAAGGATAAAAATATGTCTTAATCCATAGAGAATTCCATTTGTAGAAATAAACATCAAGAAGGCATTTTTAGGATGTTTTAATTTATCCAAAGTAAAGCATAGTTAAACTATAAAATGCACCACATATAGTGAAGAACCCTCAGAGATTTCTGCTCAGCTTGAAGACTTTATTATTTTTCTTTAAATAGTTTTTGGTTTGTTGGGGTTTTTTTAGGTAAGATATTTTAAATGTAGGATACCCTTGCCAAAGAACAGAAATATCTACTTTGTCTGCTTGAAGGATATTTTTTCCTAAAGTGTTCTCTCATTTTTTTTCATTGACAGGGTTGGATTTCAGTTTGTCAAAAATAATTGGTTAGCATGATGTCTGTTGGCTCAGATGTGATGGCTGAAATTAAAGGCAGTAACAAACAACTTGTATTAAACTCATTAATATAAAAGTATATGAATGTCAGGTTTTATGTTTTGAATGTAATGCACAGTTCAGTGTTTGAAAAAGATGGAAGTGAAATGTGAACAATGCCCACTGAGGCAAAACGTAATGTTTTAATATACAGTCAGTTATGTCTTGTTGACCACATTCTAAGCCCCAAAGAGCCCTCACAATAGTGTAAATAAAACCTGGGCCTTATGAGGTTTAATCTGGCACAAAAAGGCTTCTACTGAGCAAGACTATTGTCTTGTGAGCTGGATACAAAGAGGAAGAAAAAGCTAATGCATTTGAATTTAAGGGATCTTGGTTAAAATTTTCCCCCTGCATTTTCATGTGTTTGTCTGAAGTCTTGTAAATGTCTGCAGACTTGGTAGTTTTGTAAATAAAATAACTCTGCATGGGCAAAAGAGACCTTAGCACTTCAGAAAGGATTCCACAATTATCAGCACACAAAATAATGTATCAGTTAGAAACACTGAAGAAAATTCCTGTCTGAAAGCCTTTCCTTCCAGGGTTTAGGTGCCTAACTGAGCTTTGGTAGTTTTCTTACACTGATTCAGTATTCAGAGGTCAAACTCATGGCTGGAAGCTGAAGAAGAGAAAAAATATTTTTTTATTTTATCAATAATATGAATTCAGAAATAATTTCAGCAGTGATATTAATTTTGTTAAAATTCATTCTTTACTTGTGATTGAAAAAACTACCACATCCTGTAAATACAAAAACTTCTTTGTTTTGATTTGGTGATGCTACAAATGCAAGAAGAGAAAGCAAGAGTAAAATAATTCAATTTTTTCCTCTGGTAGAAAAATCTAATATACATATATAACTCTTTATCAATGTCTTTCTGTAATTATAGCAACAATATGACAATAAACAAAAAAACCCAAGAAATCCTTCTTACATGAGCTTAATCTCAGTGACAATTATCTCATTCATTTTGCTTACCATTACTCTTGAAATTACCTTGCTCTTCTATCTCGAGGACATTTTCGGAGTCTGACTTTGAATTATGATAGCCTATTTCACCTGAAAATTAGAGTAAAGGTACATTAAACTTCATTCTATGGCATTGCACTCTACACGTTCACTTTTTTTCAGGCCATACATGTTATTCATTCCTTTTAGTGAAGTTGTCACAGTTCAGGTTAGTTCAAAAGCTCTTTAGACACAAATCTATCCTCTCATTCACAGGTAATGAATTTTTATTTATCATGGCTACCTAGAAACAGGCAAACAATAACATCTTAAACCCGTTGAAGGCTTTGAGACTGCTGAATCCACTTGCTGCAGTTCTTGCCCTATGACTGTACATCTCAATCTTTGCAATGTTTTTTTGCGATACTAATTTGCTACAGAATACCTAGGATCAAAGATAGAACCAATAGACTTGAAATGACAGGTTGCACTCAACAGACCAATTGAGAAGCCTGTTTGGTCTTTAGAAGTGTTTACAAGATCACATCAGAAATTGCTGTCTTCTGCACATATGTTTGGGTTCAAAGGTGCAGCATGCCTTGAGAAATGTGAACACACATTCCTGTATTTTCTATAAGTAAAAGTAAAATTATTTTGATTTAGCCATGTGTTTGAACCTTTTCTGGCCCTTTTATTAATCAAAAGGAAGAACAAAGGACCGAAAATACAGACTTTTCAAGCACCAAATATGCGGAAGAGGTAAGGAGGAGATGAACATTACAAAAGATGTCTGAAAGGAAGGCAAATATAATAAAGGATAAGTAGGGAAAAAATGCTTATCAGACAAGGAATAGGAAAAATACTACATAAAAGGATGATGCAAGATATAATCTGGAAGAGAAATTATGTCATGTATATCCCATATTATCCTCATAGCAAAAGTGATGAAGCATAGACTGGATAAGTGGAAAATGAGATGAGCAGAAAACTGGCTAGAGCATCATGATCAAAGTTGATCATTACTGTACTGTAGAAGACTTGCTCATAAGTGGTTCTTCCCCTCCAGAATCAGTACTTCAGCCACCACTGACCAATGTATATAGTAAAAACTTGAATGATGGTGTGGACAGCACTCTGAGCAGCTTTGCAGACAATAACAAGTACAGGGAAACAGTCAGTGTGCTGGAGGGTAGGGCTGCTATTCAGAAGGACTACACCAGGCTGGAAAAAAGACTGACATAAATCACAGGAAATGCAGAAATGGCAAATGATAAGCCATGCATCTGGACAGGAATAATTCCCATACACCAGCACAGGTTATAGGCTGACTGTCTATAAACATTTTTACAGAAGTGGACTTTGGGACCCTAGAAAATGAGCAGAAATTTGAGCCAAAAATGAATCCTTGTAACAAAGATGGTTACCAGCATATTGGGCTGCTGTAGTGAGATGGCAGAAATTATTTTTTCCCTCTATTTACTACCTGTGAGGTTACATTGGGAGTGTCACATCTAATTTTTAACTCACTTGCACAACATAAAAAGACATTGATGTATTGGAGTGCATCCAGCAAGGAGCCACCCAATGTTCATAAGACTGGAAAGCCTAAAGTACAAGGAAAGGCAAAGTGGATTGGATTTTGTTCAAACTTAAAAATGAGATAAGAAAAGGGAGGTATTACTGTTAATACATAAGAGCAGAGTTTGTGTAGGTGGACCCAGGATCTTCTTAGATGCGTGTAACAACAAGGTAGGAAGCAACAGACAATAGTTACAAGAGAGGATATTCCAAATTCATTAGGAAGCAAGAGCTATCAAAGATAGTGGAATACGTGGTGGGGTTTCTGAGATACGTGTGGAATTTCCATCACAGGTGATACACAAACTTTGACAAGGCAAGGCCCTCAACAGCTTGATAGAACTGACCTAGCTTTAAGCAATGGATTTGTGGTAGGTTAACTTTGTGCAGCAGTGAGATGCCTACCCAGGGGAAAAAATGTGACAAAAGTGCTTATGGGTCCAAATAAAGATGGGGAGATCACCTAGCAACTACCATTATGTGCAAAACAAACTTGGGAAAATTAATTTATTGCTAATTAAGATAGATTTGAGTAGCAAGAAAAAAAAGGATTAAAAATTAAAACACCTTCCTCTGCACCCTCATCCTTGGTTTCAAAGTCTCATTTCACTCCTTCCATTCTCATTGTGTCCTACATATATCCGGTGCATACATTTTGGAACTGGTCCCTTCCAACTTAAATTAACTCTCTGATTTTGTCATCCAGTGCTAGTGGCAGGCAAACAGAAAGATGAAATAAAGAGACTCGCACACAAAACAGTAGCAACTTTATGGCACAGGTGGATGTATGGGAACATGGACAAGGAGGAGGGAGAATAAAAAGGAACAGCTGCTCATCAATCTTGTTTCATTGTATATATGAATACCACAGTAAGCCTTATCATGGTGAAATTACAGGAGATCATTTGTGTATCTATGGCTGTACATAAAATGTGCAAATAAAATGGTTTAAAAACAAAACATACTTTGGAACAGTCAGAATTATGATATTTTAACATTTTCAGATAGCAGTGTTTGCTAACTTGTAAACAAGTCTTCATTAACTTGAAGGGATGATTTGCAGGACTGATTAATGCGTTGAGTAAGTAAATATAGGGTTCTATGTTTCATGATGAATTTGATGCAGAAAAAGTGTGTATGTATAGACATAAAGACATTATCCTTAAAGTTATCAGTGACTGTTTGATGAATTATCACAATTTTAGTGCATCTATGCCACAGGAGGTTGTATCAGCACAATGCAAATCTTTTTATAAACAAAAGTGTAGTAACAAATCAAAAAATAAGTGGTGGTAAAAAATAGTTTGTTTTTTGAAGTACCAGTATTGTCTCCAATCTTTGTAAAAAATAAATACAATCAATCCAAACTTTATCTCTTTCCAAATTTCACAGAAAGTATGGTTTTCATAAAACAGGTAATAGCAGTGCTCTTCTTTAGCTTAGCTCTAGTCACGACCGTGATTCTCAATTTGATACTGCCCTCCAGGGAAATACCCACACACTTGTCATTTGGGCTAGGAGTGCAGTCATCACTACAGAGAACCATTTCTCATGCTTGTCACTCAGCTCTTGAAAGGATACACATCCACACAGTGTATGTCACATACATTCCACACACCATAAACAATCACCTCACATTTTCGAACAGCACAGAAAAAGATGACTATTTGCAGACCTTCATATTGGGATTTAAATTGAAAGAATGTCCAGACAACCTAGAAAGTGCTTGGCTCTTGAAACTAATTTAAATGCATTCTGTGTAACACTGAAAATAATCTTTGCAATCCATTTCTTACAAAATTTCATAAACTAAGTTCTCGTATGCTGTACTTTTATTTTATTGAGGCTTTGTGCTCACAGGAATATTTAAAACAGTTTTAAAAATACAATACCACTGTCCAAGGAATTCCATGGTTTTTTGCTGAATACATGGGCTTTGTATAATTTGCCTAATAAGCTGAATGTATTCATATGTTAATAGATTTGACTTATTGATGTTTTATTTGACAAAGCAACTATTTGCATACAGACTTCTACAGCTGCAAGATATTCGTGTCTCATGAGATGAGTTTTTTTTAAAAAGAAAGAAAAACATCACAACAACTTATGGGAAATGGACATCAAAGGCTACTCTGTTCAAGCAGTGTTTCTAATATTTCATTCACACTGGGGAAAACAATGGAAGTTTTACTAAAATCATTCAAAAATGCAGAGCAATTTTGCATTGACTCCTCAGAGAGAGTAATTGATGTGACTAAAAATCTATTCAAAAGAGATATAACTTCTTTTACATTTACTTACTTCTACATGCAATATCTTCAACATCTTGGACTTGGATGGCTGCATTCTGTGGTTTTACTTTTATTATGAAAACAGATTTCCATCTTCTCTTTCTTTCCAAGAGTATAGGACACAAAGCAGTATGGTGCTCCCTATGAAGCTGGGCTGAAGCTAGAGTATTTGTTATAAAGAATTTATTTTACAATTGAACCTAAAGTTTTCACAACTACTCTTCTTCACTTCTATTTTCTACCCATTTCTCTCTTCCTTCCCAATATTTTCATTCTTTTCAAATTAGATAAGTAAACAGATATGCGACTCTGCACTTTAGCTTTCACTTCTCATTTTTTGCACACCATGTTCTGTTGTTAAGTCCAACTCTAGCAGATGCAAAGGTACATTTTATGAATGTTCAAAAGTACACAGCAGGTTTTTGCACAGTGCCAGCTGTCTCCTTTTGTTCAATTTAAACTAAACTCATCAGAAATTGTGAAAAACTCTAGGTCAGTTAGGACCACAAAGCATTAGGAGATGGCTGAAATATTCTGCCACCAATTTGGAGTAACTGCAGTTACCCTAATAGAAGTTATTCAATAAGCAAAAATGGAGAGTAGAGTTCTATCCTTTCTTAATGTTCAATATTTTTTTGCCTACACTCCAATGCTTATTTTTCTCTTGTCTATACTGATCACTAAATTTGCTATCATTTCTACTGTTTGTGGTATTAAGACCTGTGTTTTCATCTTTCTTCCAGCAACTATTAGTACATTTATTTATAACACTGTAGAAATTTACTTTAACAGATAATAGGATTACTTAGGATGCTACCTAATCTGTGCTTAAAGTACATATAAAACTCTCTACAGAATATGGTGTAATTCCAGAATGATGTGTATTAGAAAATCGCAGAACTACTATTTCAAGAGGAATATATGCAGGAAATTACTTATTTCATTTTAGTTCTTCATTTTTATCAGTCCTCTATTAAATACACCCAAAGACAATGAAGTCGACATTCTATAACTTTGAAACTGGGACTTAATCTCAAACATATATAACATACCCAGGTAACCTGTATGTTCATCATACTTTATTTCAAAAAATAGTGAATGATTTATATTTGCGTTCATAGTGTAAAAAAAATGCTTAAATGTATTATTTCTACTAACAACATTAAGAAAAAATTGTTATTTACATCTTAAAAAGTGGAATCTAGAGAAGGTATTTTAAATGTTAATATTAAGGAATATGGATGTTTGAATAATTAACAGGAACATCTTTTTATGATGTTGAAAGATAAAACTTCTCCAATAGGGTTTTTGCTTTTATAGTTAAACTAGTCACAAGACCTTTTTGACTCTGGGTGGAACCAAATATCATCCTGTCTTGTATCAGGTAGTGTTGCCAGCAGGACCAGGGCAGTGATTATCCCACTGTACTGGGCACTGGTGAGGCCACACCTTCAGTCCTGTGTCCAGTTCTGGGCCCTTCACTACAAGAAAGACATTGAGGTGCTGGAGCATGTCCAGAAAAGGGAAAAAGCTTCTTCCTAAGAAGCTGGTGAAGGGTCTGGAGCACGATTCTTATGAGGAGTAGCTGAAGGAGCTGGGGTTGTTTAGCCTGAAGAAAAGGACACTCAGGGGAGACTTTATTGCTCTCTACAACTGCCTGAAAGGAAGTTGTTGCAATGTAGGGGTCAGTATCTTCTCCCAAATAAGAGACAGGGTAAGAGGAAATGGCCTCAAGTTGCACCAAGGGAGGTTTAGATTGGATATTAGGAAAAAGTTCTTCACTGAAAGGACGGTCAGGCGTTGATGAGTCCCCATCCCTGGAGGTATTTAAAAGACCTGTAGAGGTGGTGTTCAGGGACATGATTTTCTGGTGGACTTGGCAGTGCTGGGTTTGCAGCTGGATCTGATGATCTCAGGGGTCTTTTCCAACATAAATGATTCTAGGACCCTATGATTTTAAAACACAAGTGTTTTCTGTGGGTTTCTTACTTCCATTGAAATCTCTGATACCAGACTTCTGTCAGAAACAGAACAGATTGTATCTCGTATTCAAGTTATTAAATCAGTTCTGTTTTTCTTATTTTGTAGAAGAGTGCATGTTTATGCTTCCAGGTAATTTTCCAATGAAATAACTCGAAACATATTCACATGTTAATCAGGACTATTCAGAACAGAGGAGAGAGAGATTTAAATAATGAAGTAATTACCAAGAGAGAAAAAGATTTCATGATCCCAAACTGAAAATAAAACAAGTTTCATCTTAAGTCTAGTGATCATATATGCCTTCATATAAGATTTCAATCCTGAAATAAGAAATTGTGTTGGACAACAAGGCATTTATTCAGACTTCATCATCACTGTGATCACCATTTAAGCTGATCATTTTATCTTTCGCCCTTATTAATTTCAGCTATATTCTCATCCTCTTATGATGTGAGTGTTTTTGCAAGTCAATCTTATTTTCTTTTAATTGGCATTTCGACATCATGTAAATCGAAAGTGTCTTTTTCTGATTCAGACTTTCTGGTTTCATTTTTGCATACACCACAGAGAGGCTTCAGTAAAACACATACACACACACATTTCCTAAGTCCCCTTCATCCTCTCTTTTTCTTCACACTGAAGAAAGAAAGGAGGGTCACTTTTCATGTCTCCTTGAATGAGTTAACTATGTTTTTTGCCTGTCTCACTTTGAGCATTTAACTGTCATGAGGGCAAAGCAAGGGCCTTTTCATACATTTTGAAATAATACATTGTCTCTTTGGAGATAGCACTGTCATTTGTTTTCATTTCACCAGCACGTCGCTCTTCAGATTGAAATAAATATTAAAGGGAAAGTCCACTTTCTGAGAAATGCAATGAAATGGATGAGTTTTCTTCAACTGCATTTCATCTGAAACACAATCCTCTTACAACAAATAGTGTGATGGATTATAAAATGTATTTTGAAATTCAGTACTCTTTTGTTGCTTATATTATTGTAATTCTAGAGGAGAACACAGAAGACAAGTTGTCTCCTTGTCAAAATTTCAGCTTCATTTTACAGGCTTGTCTATATTTATGCAATTTTCTCAGAAACAGTAATCTGAAATAATGTATATAAATACATAAAAATATTATTTTTCTTGTATCTATTCTTATGCTATATAGTATTAAAAACTTTCTTTCCTTGCAAAAGCAGAAGGAAGGAGAATCAAATATGTTTTTAGATTTGTAGAACTCAACAGTCAAGAATACAGATAGGTTTGAATATGACTTACTATTTGCCTGTCCATTTGAAGGCAATTGCTGAAATATAATTCATTCTGTAGACAATGGCTACATGCATGTTGATGTGCTTTGATGTCTTTACAAGTTCTCATTACCAAAATCCTGAGGTTAAAACAAAGAAAAATTGGAGTAATGGAAATTTCAGTGTTAAGCAATCCATAGACCATCCAAAGATTTTCATATTACACACCTAAAGAGGTGCGATAAACCCTGATTTTGATCCAGCAACAACGGAATGGTGACTCACATAACGCTTCAATGAAGCATGAAACAAAACATATTTACGATGAGATTGTGAAAAATTGTCAGTTATATCTCTGTTGGTGGTGGTGGTTTTTATTGTTATTGTACTGGTTTGGTGGCTTTTGTTTGTTCTTTGTTCATTTGTTTGCTTGTTTATTTTTGAGTGGGGCAGTTATTTTTTAAGATGATCATCCAGAAATGTATATAAACTTATCCAAAGCACATAGGTCTTGCATCTAGACAATATTAAGATCAATAAATAAAATGTCCATTGCTTTTTTAGTTAAAAGAATTATTTGCAAATGGACTTAATCCATCTGTTTTAGTTAATTCTACTTATACTCTCTTGAGTTTGTAGGTTCTTTCCTGTTTTAGCTCATTTATCTGTTTACAAGAATAATCTCTTTTTTCTGTCCTTAGTAAATATTCTTCTCATTGAATTAATATTATATTAAGTTTTAACATTCATTAGAAATTACATAAATTGATAATAGATTAATGTGAGACCTCTCTGAAATTTATACCTCTTCTCTAATTAGTATACATGTGCTATATTGAAAATGCATAGAAAGTGGTAATAATAATTTCCTCAATTTTATATATATGTGAGCATGTATTATAGACAGGAAAACATGCAAAAGTATTCTATATGAGAAAGGAGATTTAGACAAGTTTTGTGCCAAGGACAAAAAATTCTTTTGAAATTTACACAGATTCTCTATTCTGAGACAATACACACTTGGATTTCTTTGTCTTACTCTATTGATGACAATTCATATTCTACATACTCAAAAAGACTTCTCAAGACAGAAAAAAAAATGTTAGTATTGAAATCATGCAGGGTTTTACTTCCTCAGGAGAAACCTTAGCCAGCAGAATACATAACCTGGTGTAGTGTGAGAAAAATTGGAATAAGTGACCCTTCATTTTCATATGATTCTGAGATTCGAAATTTCCAATATAGCTGATATAATTTATCATCATCATGATTAAAAGTATCAAAGAATTTATCACAGTCTTTTGAGTCGTATGTATTATTAATGCAATTCTGAAACAAGTAGAGAATATTAAAAAAACTATTTTAGTTTTGTAAAAATACCATCGTTAAACATGAAAAACCCCCAATCCTGTATGGTGTATTGGAACCCTACATTTCTAACATACACAGCTTTTCCCTACATCTATTTCTTTCGCTTCAGATAAAGAGACTAAATTGTGTTTGAGGAAGATAGTAGAAAGAAAAGGCTTTACAAATAAGTCTGACAATCATTTTTAAACGATTCTAACACACTACATCTGTCAGAATCTAGAATTGCTCTAAAATATTGCAATAACATTCAGAGTAGTGATGAACGGTCAAGTGGATACATTAGCTAAAGTGAAAGGAGCAGCAAACATAAGCAACATAACGGTAATATAGAATAATGGCATGTGATTGAACTAAAAGTCAAAGAGGGTATGCAAAAATTGTTATGTCTTTTGACATGTTTTGGGTGTAATAGATCTTGTCTATTCCTTCACTGAGTTGTAAGTTTACTTGAAAGAGCAAAATATGTTTTTCCAGACCCGGACTTGTACAGTAAGAACCAAATAACCTTGGCATGATAACTATATTGAACAATACAAGGATTTAATGACAATTTCTCTTTTTTGTAGCTATTGTATTCTTTGTGTGTGAAATATTTGTGTGTGTATGAATATGCAAGCAGGCAACTGCACCTCTGCTTCTTTAGGCTTCTTAACGTATGACTTTTTAGAAAGTAATATACACCAGTTACTGCAAAGCAAGCCTCTCAAAAATATCTCAGCTAGAATTGTGTGTATAGATTATTTTGCAATTTAGAAGGCAAATGGGGAGAAAGGATAATGGTTCTTTTTCGCCTTTTTTTTTTTAATTAAAAAGTAAAATAGTACTTTGTCACTTTAAGCAATGAGCAATTAGAGGAAAAGGATGAATGCAACCATAAGTACTTTTGTGAAAATGTAGCCCTTTATTTTTTTCTCCCTAACCAGCAATATTCTGTGGATTTAGATCAAATTATATGATGAAAACCACATTTTTAACAAGGTTGCCTTTAACCAAAAGAACAAAACAAGGCAGAATGTTTAATCAACCTTTAATTGTGTAAGCTCTGCAAAATTGTAAAAAACCCAGGCAGAACTAAACAACTTGTTTTTCCTAAAGGCATCATGCTCAGGCTTTACTGATGAAAATAATAGTTTTTCTTCCTTGAATGATTTTAACTGAGCAGTCCTAGAAATACATTTTTGACAAGCACACTAAATATCTCGTAAAACACGTGTGGATCCAGCACAGACTCATCTAGAAGCATACTGAGCTGGTGATTATCATTTTTCCAAAAGGAAAAAAGGCAGGTGAATGGTTTCTCCCGTGTAAGTTATTTAAATGAGTTAGGTAGACCCTTACTAATGGAGGCTGGAGGGTGGTATTATCTCTGCTCCTTACAGTTAACTATGAATATGCTTCTTCAGTGTTGGGGGACCACACAGTGAAGAGGTCTTATGCCTGTGTCTGCTTGTTATCATCCTTATTGTGGTGACCACTTCTTAGGGAACAGTGAGCTTTCCTAGAGAGAACTCTTAAAAGGCATTAATCAGCTTAATAATCAGCTGTTGAGAAATGTGTTACCTCAGCTAAAACTGGGACATGAGTCAGTTTTATGTGTAAAACACATAAAAGAGTTATTAACTCTGAACCTTCTCTTTGCTTTAGGGGCAAAATTCTACCTCCAAAGCAAAGATAAATTTGGCTTCTGCTAATGGAAAACTTAATTTCAGCAAAAAACAAGAAATAATTATAAAACTAGGAAAATCAAAGATGTAGAAGACATTAATTTTTCTTCTCTAACTCTATTAACCACCATAGGACTAGTTAAGTAGTTATGTTAGCTGGATATGGCAAGAACAGACATCTAGTATGAGTACTGGTTATAGTGAGGAAATCTGGCATTTACCGCAGAATCACAAGGCAAACAAGTTTTGTGGACGTAAACTAAAAGGCAAAAGTCCTTTCTTGTAAACGGTGTATAGGAAGTGTTTTCCTTCTGGAAATAAATAATCTAAGATCCTTTTCAACCAATTTTATGTATTTTTGAGGCACCTATCGCTGCAATCCATAAACACAAACATTCTTTTTTTCTTTTTATTCCTTGTGATTCTCTTTCCCTGTACTCTACATCTTTTCCTATGCTGACTGAAAGATAAATGCCAGTGCTGCACTTTCTTTCTTTTTGCTGACACTGCAAACCAGGACTCAACAAACACAGAAGTGGAAAAGATTTTTGTGTTGCTACCATCATAAAAGTACCAAAATGTGGTGATTCAATTTTTGAAGTACACTGTCCTGCAAGGTATATTTTATTTACTGTAAGTTTTACAAGGAATCTTGACCATATATTTATATGATAGTTTAATAAGTATCATCTGTCTCAGTGCAGCAGCTGCTCAGAAGATAATGATAATACTTTTCTAGCTACTGCATTTCCAATTCTAAGAAACTTACCTGAAGAAGATACCTAGATGGTACATATGAACTGAAGGAGTTGGTAAAAAATTATAGAGGTCAGTCTTAAAATGACTTTCAATACAGTTTTATAAGATGTTTTAATTTCATCCATAGCACACAATAAATAATCAAAGTTAATTGTAAGAAAAAGATAATATTTGTCATTCATCAATGACAAGAAATCAATTTTGCACCAGGAACAGTGTACCTAAGCCATTCCTTCTTATGGCTGCTGGTTATGAAAGTTTCTGTCTTAAACTGCTACTTAGTAAAACCTACTGAAATGGAATACACTCTGTACTTGCTCAAAATTTAATATTTGTGTCCTTCTCAGTTAGTCAAATTGAATACTATAATTTAATTTTCCTGAATGAAACTCACTCTCAAAAGATTTATTTTCATGCAAAGATTTTAAATTAATCTTTTGAATTTTTGACCGTAGAAAATACTTGGGATAGAAAGGAATATGAGGGAGTTCTTCAAAAACTTACAGTCAGACCCTACAGCTAGCATGGGAGTTCGTATACTAATGCCTTAGCCTAGTATGTGTGCATATGTGTGTATGTGAAGATTTCAGGTGGGGGAAGTGTCAGCTAAAGAATGAAAAAAGGTTAGTAAAAAGCTGCTATGATTGGCTGGATGACATTGACATTTACTGTACCAGAAAATTACGGAAACATTAGAGCTATTAGCTGTCAGTCATTTCTGTGAATAGTTCTAAAATAAGGCTGTAGAAAAAGTATCTGTGTAGCTTATTTTTTAAAGTCAGTTTCACAGAAGCCACAGAAGTGTTTAGAAAATGCTGTCATAGAAAGTCTTTTATTTCTTTTGCCCTCCAAACAGTAAAGTGAGGCACTGAGGGCCACAGCATTAGTCTAAACATCACTGTAGAGAAGTGAAAAAGAAAGAGGACTTGAGGGTCAGAAATATAGAGCAATTCAGTGTGGAACCATATAATTTAAAAAGGCAATTTTTTCCTCAAAACCTGAAATTTTGAAAGGTCAAACTAATTTATACAACTTATTTTTCTTAAGAAATAAACAGTTTTACCATAATGCTAGGAAATGTTCCTTCTTTATTGCTTCCTTCCTTGAGAACATTCTGCCCTGGAGACAATTTCTGTAATTCACTGAAAGAGAAACTGGAAAAAACAAAGAGAATGATGGAAATTCAAGCACCTGTGAAGTTTGAACGTGTGTGCTTGAAGCAAACTCCTTAAAGATCAGTTATTTAACCTATCCCATAAACCTTGCTCTACTGATTTCTGTTTCTCAAAGAGGTGACAATATACCCCAATGCTAACTTTTTACAGGTTAGGAAACTGTCTCTCACATTTGGTTTGTTTTATTTTTTTAAATACAGAACACAGTGATGTTAAAAGGGTTGCCCATCATAATAAATATGTTTGTTGCAGGTAAAAAGAAAAGCAAGATGTCTGAAAACAGATCCTCATTTAAACCTTACTATTAACTTTTACTGAGAGGCTGCTGTGTCATCCAAATGGTTACAGGAGAAGGAAAAAACCAATTTCTAAAGAAGTATGACTGCAAATGCATGATGTTTAAACTGTGAAAAAAATTACACTATCCTTTTATACATTTTAAAATTCCTATGTACACATGCCTAAGCATACTCACTTAAAATCCTATATAAAAGTGTATGAGGTCTCTAGCAGCTGGCCATGACTACAGTGTGCTGGAAGGTGGTGTGTTATGCATAGTCAGCATACTGGCTGTACAGATCTATGCACAGCAAAAATCTATCATGCTCTTCACATCAACACTCGGTGCACAAGCCTATTTATTGCTGTAGGCACAGCTTGGGATGCCTCCTTTGTCTTTCCTGCTTTTCCTGCCAAAGAGTACATGATGTTTGCTGTTCATACATATTTTTCTCCTTCCTCACCTTGGCGTCTTGTTACTATTAGTGGCTAGAAGCTAAGATGGCTGGTCCCCAAGCCATAGTAAACTTTTTATTTCTAAAGGTATTTTGAAGCTGTTCTTTCAGTCAATCTCACTTCCATCCATGGTCCTCTCTGCCCATTAACCATCACATATGGCATACACCTTTGGCCATGATGAAACTTGTTTGCTTATTACACCATGGACCTCAGCTGAGGCCTTTAGTTGGACAAGCTTCTTCATTCTGGAAGATTTTGCCCGATGCACAATGTTATTTTGATGAAGTTTTGAACCAACAACTGTTATGTTCAGCTTCAGCTAGCTCTTACCTTTAAAATGCAAAAACTGTCATTGCATGTTCATTCTTTCCATGACCCTCACAATTTGATAGACTTCATCTATCTCCAACACCAAAATTTTGATCAGTCTAGTTGTTCCTCAAGTACAGAAACCATGCTATAAGCCTGATCATCCTCTTCACCTTTTCTTCTGTCATATATTTTTTTTGTTGAAGGCTTTGAATTGCTTACAGCCTTTGTCACAATCTGAAACAATCCAGTAGTTCTAATCTTAAATTATTATTCCCAGAGTATATATGTGTGTATGTGTATCTCTGTGTGTTTGTAAACACTCCTAACATTGTAGCAAAAGCCTTCCTTTAAAGCAAACAGCTCATAGCCCTGTCAAACAAGTTGAGAGAATATATTTTCAAATCCTTCAAATGAAACGTGTTTTCCTGGCCTACCCCATAGAATTTATTGCAAGAGAACACATCAATTTCAAGTTTTAAGTGTGAAGTCAGTAAACAAAACAAAGCATACAAAAAGGAAGGGAAAATTATTTAAGAATTACTAAATGTTTTTTTAGCTGAAGATATTTGTGTCTTCAAACAGACTCAGATTGGGGGTGCTCTACTGGAGTGATCACAGAATGCATGAGGAGAAAGGCGACCTGTGGAGGCTGTCTAATCCAGCATTTGTGCTCCAAGTGTGGTTACATAGAACAGGTTGTCCAGAATATTGTGAAATCAGGTTTGTACATCTCCAAAAATAGACGTTCCACAGCCTATCGTAGCAAACTAATCATCCTCACAGGAGACAGAGACAGATAGAAAGGTAAAGAGGCAGGAGAAATAAAGAAAAAGAAAAGCAAATTTTATGTTCAAAGGTCCTTGTACTCCCTCTGTCCCTTCTGTTCACATAAAACACAATTCCCCTCCTCCCCTGGTCTGTTCTTCCTGAAGTAATGGTGATCCATCTGCAGCAGCACTCCAACTATGTGAGCTACCTCTCCACATCTCTTTGAACTCAGTGAAATTGCAACCCTTGGCCTGCACACAGAGCTCTACCTCCCTTCTTTTGTTCCCCATTGTGTGAGCATTAGCATACAGGTACTTCAGAGAAAATCTCAGTCATATTAATATCATGGAAAGGGTATGAGAGCTCTTTCAGTAATGCTGTCCTACAGACACTTCCTGATTTGTGTGTGTAGAATTCAGATGACCCCACTTCAGCACTGGAGAAATCATGTATGTCCAAATCTTCTTTACCTCAAGCAGAGTCTGTAAATGCAGAAGGTGAAAGAAAAAAATAATTTGAAAAATCTCTATAATATACATAACCAAGACCTGAGTGAAAGGAGGAATGCTCTCAGTGAAGCAAAACCGGAGAGTTACTCAGATATTTGAGAACCCACTTTTAACTCATTTTACTGTGATGGTTTGCTTCAGACAACTAAGAAAACACTTAGAGAATAAGTTACACATACTAAATTATTCCATACTGCTTTTCTATCAGATCATACTGTTTAATTAGCTATGAATAAACCCATTGATTCATAGGATAATCCAGGCTAGGAGGGAGCTCAGGAAGTCACAGTAGTTGTCTTCAAACACAATGTTCCTGGAAGGTAGGAAAGGTATATTTACCATAAATTTTGTCTCTATTCTCATTCTGAATTTCTTCTATTCTTATAGCGTTCCTACAAAAAGTTCTTCTACCTAAGCTTGGTACAATCAAACAAGGCTATTTTATTCTGCAGTAGTAGACAGCAATGTCACATGAATATCTACCTGTAATTACTATCTATAAACAGTGGGAATTACAGCACCTGATTACACAAAGCTAAATTATAGCTTAAATAAATTTAGGGAGTAGTTACCTGCTACTAGACAGTCTTTATGACTGTAAAAAGATAAGATAAAATTATTTCCATACCAGGTAAATGTTAAAGATGCTAGGAAAGCCACTGAAACCAGCAGCCTTTGAGGCCTAGGGACTCCTTGCTGACATCTAGAGCCCAGCCTGGCATGCCCTGAGATGCATAGGTCTCATTCCCAGGCTGTTAGATAAGACTGATGTTTTCTCCTTTGCAGATTCATCCAGTTTCAAGGTTGAGTGTATATCCCATAAGCACACAGCACACCAGTGCTAACAGCTACACAGACTGCTGCTGACAGGGCACAGCATTCAGCAGCAACACGGGTGGTGACACCAGAGCTCTTAAAGCATAAGTAAAAATGGCCAAGTCCTGCTCCTAACCTCTGGCTGATCAGGACTGAAGCTTACAAGTGTAAACACACTTCCCCACAAGCTCACTCATACTTAGGTAAGTATTTGAACATCTGCATGGGCCCTCAACACATCTAACATCAACATCCAGATCCTGGGCCCACTTTACCCAGTATAAAGGTCTCCTCCTACTTGCTGGGTGGTCCAGTCTGAAACAGTGAATTGCACATATACACACACAAGATGAAGTTCCTGGGTTCATTTATATGTGTGTGTGTCCCAGGTTAAGACAGTCAGAGTCATAAGTTCTGCTTGTGCCTTCAGGGCTTTGATACATGCCATCTGAAGCCCCACCAGGTCACTTGCTCGTAATGAATACATGAAATATCTGATGGATCAGCATCTAAATTATTTTTTTTTTCATGAAGTGAGAGAGTAATCTATCTTTACAAAATAAAAGTAACTATTATTCACTTATTTAACTATTCATGGTGGCAAAAATACTTATATTAATACACTAAGCCAAAAAAAATCAGAAAATAATATTTTTATAATAATGCTTGATATGTTGTACCATAAATATCAAGTCCATAAGTTTAAAATGTAGTGTAATGAAAACGCTATGTACGGAACTCTAAATCCTACTAATAATGCAGTAGCCTTCTTACGAATATGTCTAGAAGAATCACAAATCAAACCTCAAAAATTTTATGGGCTAAGAAAATGTGGAATTAAAAGCATATGCTCTATACCATTTATTTACCTCCATCCTTTTGCACTCAGTTATATGTCTGTCCTTTATGGAGCAGACTGGGAGGAGAAGATCTTTGCACTTGACTTTCCAGAGTATAGAATGTTTCTGAGATGGAACACATAATAAGTGAGTGTACTATAGACGGTTATGACAATCTATAGCAATATTAATTCACAGGAAGATTACTATTATCAGCACTAAGTGAATGAAAAAAAGTAATGAAAATAGTTTCTGTTCTGAAAAGAACTATTTATGTAGTTGCTGTAGTTCTTCTGTAACCTCTCCAAGACATCTAATAAGACCTTTGGTGGAAGCTGAATGTGGCTCCAATGGTCTGCTCAGGTATATCTGCAAGTGAAGTATCCATTTTTAGTTCAATGTATGAGTGGCAAGATGGAAATCAGGCTTTTGGGGAGGAGCAGTTTTTCTGATAATCACTTGTTTTTAAGTGCTACTGACCAACAGTAGAAGATATTTTGCTGTGCTGAATTTCAATTAGAGTTACACCCTAAAATTAACCTATTTGTGGACAAAAAAGTGACACAAGTGAAGAAAAGTTTAGATAAAACCCCCAAACACAAACCTAAGCAGATATCATAAAAAAATGAGAAGTTTTCCAAACTATTCTTATTTCTAAGGATCGTTATGTATTGATTTACTTAATTACCTGGGACATTGCTGCTCAAGTCCCATAAAGAGAATTTGCAGGGAAAATTATAAAAGTATGATTAGTTACAAGGCCATAAAAACATGAAATTTAAGATGTGAGAATATATGTCTTTGGGGTTTTTTCCTCTAATTTTATTGAAAACTGCTTTCATAAAAAGGGAGTTAAAGTGAACAATATTTTGTCGGGAAAAAAAGTAAATGAGAATAAGATTTTTTTTTTGTTTATTGTTTGGTGGAGATTTTTTGGTTTGGGGTTTTTTTTTGTTTGTTTTGTTTTGTTTTTTGAGTTTTTTATACATTCATGATGTATAAAAGATTACTGCTGAGAGTTCAAATCTATGCTCCAGGAATCAGATCTATTATCGGTTTTGCACTTATACAACACTATGAATAAACTAAATTACATGAAATTTTGAAAACTTTCTTTAATAGAAAAAGATTGTGCAATTTTTGAAAGATGAATCCAAATCTTTCATATTACACATTGACCTAATATTTTCTTGGATTGACCGGAATTCTTCAGAGCACAGATTATTTTTAAAATCAATCCATAGATAAAAAAATTCTACCTTATTAAACCGATAATGGCATTTATCAGGCACGAAAGCAAAAAGATGCAGAAAACAAAACATTCAGATAGCAGTAATAAAACAGACATCATTCTGTCTATATCTCATGTCTTTTCTAATAAATAACAAAAAACATGCTTCTCAAAAACTTCATCCAAATTCCCAAGACTTTGGGTGCTACTGAAATTTTATTTTTGATTTTTTTTTCTTAAAATTTGCATATATTTTAGCTTTCCACTATTCTAAGATAAAAAATATAATTTGCTTAAAGCAAAAAAGAAATCTAGATTTCTGATTTGGGGGTAAAATCCCCATGAAAATAAATACGTTATGAAGAATTCTGCAAATATTTTTTTAAACAAGTGTGCTAAACTTAAAATTAAGTCTTCTCCAAAAGTTCCTCTTTTCAAAACAAAGTCAAAATGCAGCCAGAAGTTATAGCAGAAAGTATCTTACCACCAGTGCAAGATATTGAAATCAGAGGGGTTATTTTACTTTTATTACAGTTCTTTCAGGTAAAGTCTGTAGAAAATTCTCATGTTTAAAGTTCTTTGCTCTCTCTTCAGAAAATCATCTGACACTAAGTAATTGGAATCTATAACATTGATTTGCTTTAATTCATTGCCCTTTTTGTGTCACCTTCTGAAAAGATGGGTCTTGTTTGGGTTTAAAAAGGCTTGATCACTGATTCAAGCTCGAAGCACCAAAAATTTTCTATATGAACATTTCATGTGTATTTATTTCAGGTGCTTACATGATAAAAGAATTTCCAGTTCTGACATATATATCTTTGTTCATAAAACTGGGAGGATTCAATCAAATTTTTCAATACAAATTTTGCACACAGAAATAAAACCAAATTAGTATTTATTTGTAAATAAGATGCAAGATTATCCAATAATATCAGCAGATGGTCTGTTTCAAATATCTCTTTACATCGGTTATTACACACAGTGCAATACACAGGCTTTCCATGTTAATTAACTTTATTATACAAATTTTAATTAACTAAATCATGTCGCTTTATGCTTTCAGTCACGGTGCATTTTTTCTGCAGCACTATCATGGGCAAGATGGAACAAGGATTTAATGTCTTTGAGTTAAGAAAGTGCTTAAAAGTAAAACACTCTTCCTCTTCATCTTTGGAGATTCAATTTATCAGAGGGAAACTTCACTTTATGTAGGAAAATTTCAGATAATATCAAAAAATACAGAGACAAATCTAAGATGAGATTAAGTGGCTTGAATATACTCTTAACCCTTGTAATAAAAAAAAGTGCTGTCAATTTTTTTTACTTAAAATTTTTGGAAATGAATCCCACACAATATATAGATTTAAGCAGCATGATATTTAGTTACAAACTGGGAAAAGACACTCCCATGGGTCCTAAAGAAACTGTCTGTTTTGAGCAATATGCTGAATACGTGATTCAGGTGTGCTGCTTTGCCCATCCGCAGCTGCACCATTTGTAGCAGTTATCACTGCATCTGGATGACTTTCAGATGACTGAAAGGGGAGAACAAATGAATAAAAACTAAAGGAAAAAAGTTTACTGCTACTCACAGACATCATAATGTTAATTGTTCAGTTGCTGCTGGTTATGACAGAATTCTTCCCCTCAAAACGCAACATCATCACTTCCTTCATTGCTGAGATTGTTTCAACAGAAGGATAAATTGATTGTCTGAGCAGCTTAGTTTTTCTTCACACCCAGTCAGCAAAAGAAATGATCAATAAATAATATTGAAACCCCTTGGCAGGTTATAGTGATTTTGAATATGGACAAAATCAGATTGTGTTTGCCTGTGGATAGTCCATGTACTTCAAAAACAAAGGGAATTCTTCTGTTACAGGAGCATTCTGTACATACATACAGAATATGGAGAACATGTATGTACATAAATGTGTACATCTAGTAAAAACAGATATGTGCATATACAAAAAGACAGAGATTTTAAAAGTAGAAATTCCAGAAGAATATTCCAGGAGCAGTATTCGGTATATTTGCAAAACTGTTTACATGCTTGCTTACTTAGTGTGAACATTAACAGTTGATCAGATGGTACTACACTGACCAATCCCTAAGGTGCAGCAGAGCACAAAAATACTTGCACATACTAATAATGCATTCATTATCAGGGAAAAAGAGCTGATTTTGCTAAGAAATAAAGGCATACCGTTCTTTGTTTATTTTTTAAAAAGACCTCCTTGAAAAGGGTGTTTTTCATGTTTAAGCTATTAATCTTAAAAATCTGTTCAAAGAAATAAAACCAGATGAAAAACCCACAACCTATTCAGGGGCTACTAGTGCAAATACTAAGATATTAATTATATAAGTCCTCAAAAAAAACCAACAAACCAGCAAATTTGTAGTAAAATCCAAATTCTTTTTGTAAAAAAACAAATATTTTTTTTTATATTGCATGTGCCATTTTCCCTTTCTAAGGCTTTGATACTAAAAAAGGTGAATAAATCATGTGTAGATGGTTTATGTCCATAATAATGGCACCCTTACATATTAGTAACATATGGAGTGTGTAATTAGTGCAAGTCCTAGATTCTTAGGGACAGATTCATATGTATTTAGCAAGCGTAAGGAACAAGTCAGCATCTGATAGGTCAGACAGAAGTACATCTGCTGAGGGCCTGAATTTGCAGGAGCTGCAGACAGAACTCTGTAGCTGCACTAATGTCACTGAAACATGTTTAACTTGTTAGAATAAAGAGAACAGAAAGGAAAGGTACAGTTGGGCAATTTACTTTAAAATGGTGGAAACTCTTCAGTATTTAACATACTGCAGTAACACTTTACATTTATGAAAAGTGCATTGTGCCATTTCTACTACATCACTGTTTGGCTTTTGTGCACTTAAAGCTCCAAGATTTATTATGTGCTGTTAGTTGTTCTTCAAAGTAATTCTCAATCCATTTCATTTCCTTCATTAGCTCTCCCCTTGTTTCTCTCCTTCACCCTTAATCTCCCTTGCTAACCTTTCCTGTTTAATTTTCTTTTCCTCTTTAAACATTGTATCCAAAATGCATCCTCCACAGTTTTAAGAGCAAAATCCCCAGGCGTTCACCTTTCCATTCTTCAATAAAACTCCACTTGCAAAACGTGTAACTATCTCAGCATGTTATTAGTCAGTGTTGAGCAAAAGAAATGCGCAGTGCTAAATGGAGTCATTAAAATGCCTAGTGACAACAATAAGTGCTTGAGGAAGCTGGCATTTCCCATTTGCTAGTCTAATAGCTATATTAGGGACATCTTTCTTTTGTGGAGAAGATAAAAAGAAAATATTCAGTATTTGACTGTTTTCTTCTCCACCATTGCACTGCTTGTGTCCTGACTTTATTCTTCCTCTGCAGCTTCATTCCCATTTCTGGAAGACTGTTAAGTCTTGTCTGATTCCTTTTAAACCAATACTAGTTTTAACATCAGCTTCAATGAGGTGTGTGTATCAGGTTCTTGGAGAGGAAGGTGGCTCTCCACTAAATGCTTTTTGTTTCAATGAGTGTTAAGTGCACCAAGCTTATGGTCTGTTTGCCTGTTACAGATACCTTACGTGCATCTAAATAGGTTAGTCAGGGTACCAACAGAGGCATAAATATGTTACCATAGCAATCAACACAGGCTTAATTGACCCTGATGAGAAGCAGGATATTTTATCCAGAGGTACATAAGGTTCCTGTTCAGCTTCCAGCAACACTGTCAGCTCTTTAAAAGTTTTTTCCTGTATTATGGTAGCCAATGTGTCATGGAGGGTCTTGCAAGTCATGAAATTAATAGCATTCTTTCTGGATTCCAAGTGGTACATCCATTCTGATGGAGTATTTTTCAGTCTTCTACCAAAAATGGTGGGTTCATTCTGGTTTTAGTTTCTAAGTGGATGGTGGATTATATATAAATGTTGTATGCAGTGCATCTCTCTTGTGGGGGAGTTTAAAATGTATAAAAACAACTCAGTGAACACATGGGCCTCATGCTTGTTTCTTCCCAGTGATATAAAGTATAGAGGGATTCAAGGAAGTTTAGATTAAGATTCGTTCTCAAGTCCTCAAATAAAATTCCCTGAAGTTTATTTGTTAAGCAGAAGCATCAATCAGGTAAAGGAAGTAGGGAAGGTGTACGTAAAAAAAGAAGATGTAATAAAAAAAAAAAAAAAAAAAGAAGAGAGAACATTGAGTACTTTTTTAAACATAAACCTCTCAGTTATGTACCAAAATCATCATGGAGCAAATTTTTGTGCAAGCCTAAGAATTAAAAACAAAAAAGAGGTCAAAATTCAGGTCACTGTATGAGCAATTACTAGCTTTGCCCTCGTGTCTGCATCTCTCACTGGACACTCATTTAACATTCCTGTCACACCATTTAGTCCAATTCAAACTGTACTAACTGACAGAATAAATTATGCAATATATCCTTAAGCAAGGAATTGTTAAGAGAGTTGCTATATCCTGTTATTAAGCATCTGCTATTAGAAGTCATGCTATACATTGAGCTAGAATCTCCTGACAGAACAAAAAAAAGTGGCTGATAATAGTTCCATCTGTCATGAAATTAGGCAGAAATTTGCCACATTAGAGGAAATGCCTCAATAGCATAAATATATTCATTTGTCTCTGAAACCTTAGAGAGAAAATAGGACTGTAGATGCAATTCAAATTCCCGTGACAAATGATGAACATCAAAATTAAATTGTTGATCTTGTGCTTATTGGATTCTAACCTCAGATAGTATGTACAGCACCATTTTAATGCTTAAATGTCATCTCTTGCGGCTTGTGTTCTGCAGCACGTAACTAACGGAAGGTTTGGGGGGTTTTTAATTTTTTTTTTTCTTTTGCATACTGACTGCTGTTTCTATTGAGTTATGCAGATTTTTTTTTTTGGTAGTTTTATTAAAATTATAATTTCTTTTCTTAGGGAAATGAAATGCAGAGTACTGACACATTTAACCTTTGCAGGTTTTTAGTACATTGGTGCTTAAGTGCTGAATTTGGCTTAATTGTCATATAACTGCCAACCAGTCTCTCTCAATGGCCTCTTCTATCCATAGATCAAAAACTCTAAAGCTCACAAGAGAAAGCACAAGGTGTCTGGCACTCAAGAAAGAAATCACACAGTTTTCCAGCATTTTTTTTTTTCAGTAATGTGAGTTTTTTGGAAAAAGGTATTTTGGGCACAGGAATTTTAATTCTTCTTTTTTTTAGCATAGGATAGTCATGGACACTTGAGCTGAAATTTCTCTGCCCTAACTTTAGACACCTACAGTTAGATGTGCACAATCCGGAGTTACCCAGCTTAGTCCTCTTTTGTCAGTCAGATGAATTGTCCCCCTTGAAGGTTCCTATTCATATACATTGACTACGAAAAGACAAATTCTACCACTGCAGTCAGTGATCAGTCCTGAGCATGATCCATATAAAGTAGCTATTGATGAATATATTTTCCTCATGAATATCTCCTGTCTGTGGAGGACACCTCATCCCTTTATGCTGCATATAGAAAGAGCAAGAGTACCATCTTCAGAAATGAGATAAAGCTGACTCCTTTTGAGTAAGGACTTTTAATTGCACATATAATTAACAAAAAAGTATATAAAGGATTAAAATATTTATTTTGATTGACTGTTTTTTTTTTTCATCTGTACTTGGTCTTTTATTGACCTGTTTTCCTACTCAATAGCTGAAAATGTAGACAATTAAGTAAGATGTACTCTTGGAAGCTCTTTAAACCTATGTTACTCTAAAGTATTTTAATAAATAAACCAGTACTGAAATTTCTAGTTGTATTTTTTACTTATTCCATTTGTACTTAGGAAAATAATACTAAAAATTTGACAAAATAGAAATATTTGTGGTTTGCCTGTTTCTGCCAAAAATTATGATGATCAGTTATCACACACTGTAATTCCCTGACCTGATGCAAATGTGTTGAAAGAGCTCTGAAGGATAGACTTAGCCCGAAGCGAAAGGAATCAGTTGTTATTTTCAGAAGTCCCAAACTGCCTTACTTCATTGTGAACACCTAAACTAACATTTTCAAAAGCTATCTCCCTGTTTTGCAGAATATTTAATACATGTAAAGCAGTTTCAAACGTGGATCCTTAATGCATGTGAAAAAGCCAATAGAAGGGAAAAAATACCCACAAAATTCACAAAATTCAACAAACATCTGTCACTACTGCTTTCAGTTAAAATAAATTAATACACCAAGATATGCATGTAGTAAAAGAAAAGATCCAGAAAAAATGAGTAAAGCATCAGAGAAATTTTTAAAGTGGTGTTGCAAGTCACAGAATCACAGATTGGCTGAGGTTGGAAGCAACCTCTGGAGGTCATATGGTTCAACAACTCCTTCACTCAAGGGGGACAATCCATAATGTGTTACTCAGGTCTGTGTCCAGATAGTCTGTGCATATCTGCAAGGGTGGAGACTCCTTAACTTCTCTGGGCATTCTGTTCTGGTGCTCAGTCATGTGCATGGTGAAAAGGTGCTCCCTGAAGCTCAGACAGAACCCCCTGTGCCAACTACCAGAACCTGTTACTGGGCTCCACTGCAAAGAGCCTGTCTCCACCACTTTGCACCCTTCCCTCAGGTATTTACATACATTGATTGATAATTTCCCCCCTGAGCCTTGTTTACAGTGAACAGTCCTATCTTTCTCAGTTTCTCCTCCCCGGGGACAATCTGATCCTTTAACCATCCTTGTAGTCCCTTGATGAACTCTCTGCAGTGTGTTCACGTCTCTCTTGTACTGATGCGTTCTGAACTGGACACAATACTCCAGGTGTGGGTTCATCAGTTTTTGAGTAAAGAGGAAGGATCACCTCGTATTCTGACACTGCTTGTTGAGCATGAGATTCTGCAGAACACCTCTCTTCATGAACTTCTCTACCACTTAGGGAAGTCATGAATACACTCTAAGAACCTCCGGTACTTCTTATGTCCTGCTGTGTTGCCTCTCCAGAAGATATCAGGGTGGTGGAAGTGCCCCTTGAGGACCAAAGCCTGTGAATACGAGGCTGCTCCTATCTGTCCTCATCCACTTGCTCTTCTTGGTCTATTGGCCTATAGCAGACGCCCACAGTAATGCCACCTTTGCTTTTCTTCTTTTCAGTTATAAAAAATAATCTTTTAGTTGGCTCCTCATCCATCCCCAGGCAGAGCTCCATGCATTCCGGATGTTCTCTCACAGGAACAATAACTCTGGCTCCTCATCCTAAAAACCTGTCCTTCCTGAAGAGCCTTCATCCCCTAATTGCAGCACACAGTCATGGGAACCATCCCACCAAGTCTCTATGATCCCAACTAGATCATAGCCCGGTGACTACACACAGATCTCTAACTCATCATGTTTATTCCTCATGCTCTGTACACCAGTGTAAGTTGACCTAATTTGCAAAAGAGCAGCCGACTAAATACATTAAATTAATGTATTTAATAAGAATTGCTTGGCACCTCTGTATGACAAACAAATTAAAGTTTATATTGCCTCTTAGGAAAACAAATACTATATCTCCGAATCTGTGTTGGGACCTAACCAATGTATCCCCATGATTTAGTAAGGATGATTTATGGAAAATTGAAACACTGCCACTGGATTGATCTAGTGTGAATGAAATGCATTCAGAGTTTTGAAGAAAATATGTATCACTGGAATTCTATGCATGAGTTCAACTGTCTCACGGATTACTGTGCAGGGATATTCCAGATAGTGACCAATTTTATTAAACATGTACATACGTCTGGAAAACACAAAAGCTAAAATTTTGACATATTTTTGTTTTTTAGGTATGATAATGCAGCTTAGATTTGTTCCCTTTATTATTAGTTAAGGAAATATTCAATTTTGCTTTTAACAGGGCAGTGCAATCTTCCCAGAAGCAAATTCCAAATGAACGCTTTTCAACTACATTATCTGATATTTCTATTGGCCAGTTTACTCCAAACAGGAATTTTGCATAACTGTGTTTCTGTCTCCTCTTATCCTAAATTAACTGCATGACAGTGCAACACGCATTGGACTGGAAGTGAATTCTCTTCTGCAATCCTTCAGCAGGAGGCACTTGCCTTTACATATGTCCTTTCAATTATGTCGAGATAATAATTTAGCTAATTCCAGGGTTTTTTAACAAATGTTCAAATATCTGATGTTTTACAGTAACAGAATTTAGTAACAGACAAGTAGTGACAAATTTCATAAACATCCATTTTTGTTTTGTGGTGATTTTTAATGCTCCATTTAATACTAGAAACTTTGGAGTGCATTTATTAGAAATATAGAGTTCACATTAATCAATATAGAATTTAATTTGCTCAAATTTATGATCTAGCCCTAGATTAATTGCAGGCATGCCCTATGAGAAAAAAAAAAAAAAAAAAAAAAAAATTTTAAAATACTTTTAGCAAATA
>VXAD01013018.1:65728-103081 GCA_013399195.1 Dicrurus megarhynchus | reverse complement strand
CCCTAGATTAATTGCAGGCATGGCCTAAGAAAAAAAAAAAAAAAAAAAAAAGCAGAATTTTAATATACTTATGGCAAATCAAGATATGCTAAAGACTGTATCTACACATTAAAAAGTAAACAAGCCCTAAGTGCAGGAATCTAGATAGAGTTTAGAAATATTTTCACTAAATTTTAACTATTTCTCCCAACAGTTTCATAGTAATAAATGTATTTTTATCTTGTCATAAATCACACCTTAAGTTTTAGGTTGGTCATCACTGCATAAGAAAGTAGATTAAACTGCAACATCTCACTATGTAATTGACAAACTTTCCACCAAGATGATGTTTGGACCACTACTCAGCCCCTTCAAAATAATCATCTCTATTTCTGCTACAATGTTTCCCAGTGAAAATAAAATATCTTCCAGCAGAAGACACAATAGAAAGAGCACACCATGGTGGGTAAACTCTCTCACATATACTGCACGGTAAAAAATACCCACATATGTTTGTCCCAGTTTCACTATTAACTTTATGTTTACATTAAAGACTTGAGTTAGAAAGAAGGGGGATGACATTAAGTTCTCAGTCAGTGTCAAAGTTAACCTATTATCCTAGCACTTCATTACAGTGAATTTTTAATTTTCATTTAAATTCATGAGATAAAAATAATAGCTCAAATTATATCCCTTATGTTTGGTTTAATTAAAAAAGCAAATTAAAAACCAGTACAAATATTGTTTTATATATACCATATTTTTTTTGTGATGCTGCTTCTTCTAATATTTTCCACAGCTTGCTGCATAAAAGTCATTTGTATGGAAGATCTGCAGTGTTTTAAGAAGAGGCTACTAGTTTGCTAAAATATTTCCTTGAAATAGCAAACTACTTAAAAATGGACTAATGTAACTGCAATTCTAGATGAAGGAATAAGGTTTTTCGACTTCTTTTTAACTAGCAGACATCTCTTCTCCAGAACAAAGGTAAGACTGGTGCTAAAAAAAAAAGAATTTATTTTCTTTTTTATATTCATGATCAAATGCTTTTTCATTTTCTTCTCATTTCTGCCATTATTAGTAATACTGTGAAGTTTCAAAGACAGTTCATTTACCCTGTCCATATTACTGCTATTACAAAAAAACCCAAAACCTATTTGGGGATAACTTATAACTTTGATTTACACTAGCTAAACTGGTCAAAAATTTCCAACTTATAGCCAACTTATTTCCAAGGAGATCATAAAATAATCATATATAGAATTTGTAGCATATTTTTAATAATCACTCAATTTAAAGACTGGACTTAAACCTTCTAGAAGATTTTTTTTTATTTCAACACTGACATGTTAACTACAAAAATTTTAAACACCTGCTTTATAGTTGCTTTGCAGATTCATTTAAAAATTAAATGACATCTTTTTATCTTACACTTTGTGCTTTTGTTATATAATCTTTTCCACTAACACTTCAGTTAAATGCAGGTCCTTTGATAGATCAAATATAAGAATGAGTTTTGAAGTAAAAACCTCAACAAGGTCACTCAGAACCAACAGAAATGGTCTTTTTTTAACTCTTGGGGCATCATTTAATATTATCATCTTACCATGGCTACATACCTTGACATCTCACTTACAAATCCCATCTGAAGACACTTTACCTTTGCTCAAATATTCAACATATAACAGCAGAAGGAAGCCCACCTTATTTAGAGCATTACAAAAATTTCAGATGCTTAGCTTTGTATTAGTCAGAAAGAGGAGCTTACTCTGCTTAAAACCATACTGTTTCTGTGAGGTTTGTGTGGACTTTTTAAAATATAGGTAGTCATTTTTGAAAACCTACAGAATAAGTACTAATGCATCTAAATTAGTACCTTCTCCATTTATTGATTCTAGAAAAGCATTTAGATCCTTTCAAAGAATTGATCCAGCCACTCAAGACTATGCCTGTTTCCCTTTCTTTCACTAAGATAAACACCAAACCATGTGTAATGGTGGGTAGAGTGCAAACCCTTAGCATAGCAAATTTATCCAGGAAATCAGGATTTCTGGGAACATATCAATAATATTGTCACCTGTATTTGTCTAACTCCTTATTCTCAAAAGTTCTTTCTCCGTGAGTTGTAATTCAGTTCAGAAAAACTCAAGGTTCTTTTGGGGTTCTTTTATAAACAATGATACTTTTAGAAATGTTTTTGGGTTGTGTATTTTTCCTTTAAAAAAGAGTGGCTATGACAAAAAAAACCTCTAGAGAAATTGCATCTTCTTTGCTGAACAAATAGGTATGCCCCAGGAGAGAAGCTCCAAAGCCTGTTGGGTGGAAACTACATAAAGCACAATGACAGGAAGTGTGAAAAGGGCTCAGTAACACCAGGGATTTGGTGTACTCACAGAGCAGAGAGGCTGAAAAAGAGTCACAGGAAAAAAGACAGTCCAGCTATCATGGGGATGGAAGAAGAAGGTAATGAAGGACCAGAGTTTTCTCTTACCAGAGTTTTTCACAACCAAAAAACTGCAGAATATGCTGAAGCCTTCAGGAATGACCCACCTGGCGAGGATGCAATAGGCAACGAAGATTAAAAATTATTCAGTTAATCTCCTCAAGCTTTCTCTGTTTAAAAGTGTCTTGGCATTTTTAATACATATGTTCAACAAAACTGGCTTCCTATTTTTAGTGGGTTGGGATTGGTTTTAGGTTTATTTTAAATATTTTTCCTTTGGGTTTGGGGTGGGGGGTGTTGTTTGTTTGCTTTTTAGAGGGTTTTTTTTGAGAAATGTAATATAAAAGAACTAGTCAGATCCACACAAATATTACTTATTCAGGGTCTTTTTACTTATTGGTTTACAGATTGGTGGAAAGTGGACCTGGAAGGAATTCAGGGTAGAGATATACTCCGTCCCCTTCAAAAAGATATGATCAGCTATATCCAACCATGTGTGAAAAATGCTTGTCTAAATTACTGTTAGAAAGTATAATGAATGCAGATCTCATAACTTTCCTGAAATGGTAAGTTCTCAACTCTCCTGGTCACTAAAATATCTTTCGGATAAATCTCTTTCAGTGAATTCTAATCCTATCACTTCTCAGTCTATTTGCAGAAGGTGAAAGAGGTAGCCCTTATATTTTTATCAATCTTTTTTTTGTTTCCTTGTACTTTTGAAGTATTTTTTTGCTGATCATCAGCCTTCCCATTGTCCAAAAGCCTCTTAAACTTTGATGTGTTTAAGCAAATTGTCCTAGGTTACAATGTAAGATGTGCCCAAAGGTATGTATTCTATCACCATCTTCACAAGCTGTTAAAGCAGGTGGGGCAATGTTCATTGTCTCCTACCATGACTCATCCTGATAACTCCCTCCGGGGGCTATTTCTGTTCAATGGGCAATCAAGGACTCTGCCCCATGACTCATAGGTAACTCTCTCCGGACTATCTCCTGTTCATGGGCCCATCAATGCCTTACCTCATGACTCACCATCCCATTGTGAGATGCTCTGCCCAGGAGGAGGAACAGAGCATTCCCATCTGTATATAATCAGGAGTATGGAACACCACAAGCAGCCCTTACCTACGGGACTCTCCGAGGACAAGAGCTACGTAGCCGCCACTGGGCTTTCCAAGGAAGAGCAGACCCTTCTACAGAACCACATCCACCACTTCAGGAGGACTGCAGCCACCACTTCATTGGACTGCTACCACCACCCTGACTGACAGGGTGTCAGGTTGTATTCTGACCCTGTCAGTGGTTTTCTTTTGTGCTATTGCATTTATTTTATTTTCTTTTCCTATTAAATTGTATTTCTGACTCAGAGTCTCACTGGTTTGC
The DNA here is from genome assembly GCA_013399195.1 of Dicrurus megarhynchus. Classification (NCBI taxonomy): domain Eukaryota; kingdom Metazoa; phylum Chordata; class Aves; order Passeriformes; family Dicruridae; genus Dicrurus; species Dicrurus megarhynchus. Next base: position 99,277 of record VXAD01013018.1, on the reverse strand, counting down.
TTTCAAACTAGGACACAAGTCATGCTTGATAGATTCTTATGCTCATTTCTGTTATTCTTTTTGAAAGTTTTTCAGTTGTTCCACATGTCAGAAATGAACATATTATTCTAGCAAAAATTTATAAATTATATTCCTCTGTTTTCACACACATGCACACACTTATATGTGTACATGTATATACATGACTTATGCTCACTTAAACTATTTGTCCCTAGAATTTGTTGGCAGTTTGGAGTTTTTTAGGATTTGGTTTTGGATGTGGTTTTTTTCAGTTTACATTAGAGTGGTGCTGTTAATTGATATAATTATTTCAGAGGTTGGACTTTTAAACAAACAATAGATGAATAAACTAATTAAAAAATTTAGAGAATGAACACTGTTCAATATACAAAAACCAGTTGTTCTGTATCAGTAAGATAAAGACTACCTGAGGTGCAGTAGTGCAATAGCTAATTTCAAGTAAGGAAGTTGTAGTGTTTTCTCTATCACAGAATTACAGAACTATTGGGGTTGAGAGGGACTTCTGGAGATCATCTAGTTCACCCCACTTTCAAGGCAGGGTCACATAAGGCAGGTTAGACTCTGGGAGCTTCTTGTCTTTTTTGAACTGTGGAGACCACAACTGAAGACAATACTCTAGATGTGGCTTCACCAGGGCTGAGTAGAAGGGCAGGATCACCTCCCTTGACCTGCTGGCCACTCTCTTCCCAATACGCCCCAGGATACCATTGGCCCTCCCAGCTGCAAGGGCAACTGATGGCTTGTTGAGGTTTGATGCTGGCTAAGCACTATCCACTCATTTTCCTCTGCTATAGTTAAGCAGTTAAAACAGGTTCAAAACTTAAACAGTATAAAGAAGATTTTTTATTAACAGAAATAAAAGTAAAAAGGGTAATGAGAACCAAAGCAAGCTTTCAGAACACCTTTCTTTGCAGTGCTTCCCTCTTTCCACTGATCACACAAGGAAAAAAACATGGGGTTTTGGTCAGTATTTCACTTTTTAAAAGTCTCTCTTCAGCATGCTTAAGGAAAAGACTTTCTTCTGCTGTGCTGTGGGATCCTTCCCACAGGAGATAGTTCTCTGCAAACATGATTAGTGTGGTTTTAGCTTTTGCAAGCAAAAATCCTGCCTGAACCTGCTGCAATGGGAATCCCTCCCACGGGTCAAGCAGTCTTCCCAGAGCTGCCTAGTGTGGGTCATTTTAGTTCATGGGGTTTAGTCTTTTAAGGAGGAGCTGTTCTAGTTTGGAAGCAAAGGCTCTCTTCCTCTATCTCTAAAAGCAAGAGCCATCTCTCTCTGTCCAAGTTCCTCACTAGATTACGGCTTTTCAGCATCCATGTGCTCCAGTGTGAGTACTCTTCACGGGCTGCATCTGGATGTCTGCACCCCGCCATGCACCTCATGAATTACAGGGAAACAGTTTGTTGTATTATGGTCCTCACCACGGCTTGCAGGAGAATCTCAGCTCCAGCGCTTGGAGCACCTCCTCCCTTTATTTTCAATGACCTCGGTGCCACCGTGTTGGTTTTCCTCACGTGACCTCACTTTTTCTTTTCCTCTGACTTGGAAGAAAGTTGGTGTTTGTGAGTTGCAATTGAGAGGTTGATCTCCTCCGGGCTCCGCATCGGGGAATTGCTCTCCATGTCTCTCACTGCTGGCCTCATGGTCCTTGCCAGCACTGCACAGCTGGCCCCGGCCGCATGGTCCTCGCCAGCACCTGAGGGCCCTGGCCATGCGGGCCTGGCCTAGAGATGGCCCCCTCCGGGATGGGCCTTGGTGGCTCCCCCCACCACTGGGATGGGCCCCGGCGGCCACCTCACCACCCCTCTGGAGAAGAAAGAGAACTTCCTGCAGTTTTTCCTTTCTTAAATATGTCATCACAGAGAGGTTACCAACTTCTCTAATGGAGCTAGTAACCTGCCCATCGTCAGAGCCTTCAGCAATTGGCTCTGTGCCGGACATAGAAGTTTTGAGCAGCTTTTCTCCTGCCCCCACAAACCAGGCTTTGTTAAACCAACACATGGCTCATGGACCATTCATCCACAAATACAGTACTCCCTGGTCCTTCTGAGCACAGGTGGTCTCCAGTAGGTCAGCCCCCATCCTGTACTGGTACTTGGGGTTATTCCTCCCCAGATGCAGGACCCTACACTTACCTTTATTGAACTTCAGTAGGTTTCTCTTCTCCCAGTTATCCAGCCTATCAAGGTCCCACTGAATGGCAGCATGGCCTTCAGGCGTGTCAGCCACTCCCCCCAGTTTCATATCACCAGCAAACTTGCTTAGGTACATTCTATCACTTCATTCAGGTTGTTTACAAACAAATTGAATAAGGTTGGACCCGGTATTGATCCCTGGGGAACACCACTGACTACAGGCCTCCAACTGGATTCTACTCCACTGGTCACAATCCTCTGATCTCTTCCATTCCTAAATTGATCTGATGATGAGGTTATCATGCTCATCTGATAATCAGCATCATAGGATGATCCTTATAACAACAAAACCAGTAACCTCAGCAAGTCCACTTCACTTGTAGACTTCTATTCCACTTCTAGAATTAATTTATGACTTATATCCAAACATATTTCTATGCGCACACTAGAATACGAGTACACAGTTTCCAAAGGAAGATAATTCCAAGAGCTGATGGCACAATGCTGAAGTAAAGTTTAAAGTACTAAAATAAAAAAGAAACAAATTGTTTTCTCAAACTAAAATTCTTCAATGGAATTTTAATTTCTCCAATCCTTTACAATCTATTTAAAGACCTAATAAAGAAAGTTAAACCAATGAGTCATGGAGTCCAATACTAAACTTGATACTGGTTTATGTTGATCAATATTACAATTTATTTAATGCAATTCAACTTCTTTTGTGATTTTTGTCTACTACACAATGTTCCTTTAAGTTGACTTGCTATTCATTTAATTATTGCAAGGAGAGAGACATTCAAATTAAATTAAATCCAAATACTTTGACACATGGGAGGCATTTAGCAGCTGCTAATGTGAAACATTAAATTGAACTGAATCTAAACAAGAGTTTTAGAACCACTCCTCAAATGAAATTGCTTTCCTTAATGCTTCTGCTGTTTATTTTACTTTTCCTTCCCCAGAAGAATTTTTCAAGAGAAAAAGTTTCAAGGTAGCTAGGACTGCAAGGCTGTGACAGTGGGCACAATCTTACCCATCAGAAGAACCTCTCAATATGTTTTTGTTTCTTCATCTTTATTAGCCATACTGCTATTCTTCTTTAGGATTTGTTTCAATAAAAATGCCATAATGCCAAAAAAAATCATCATAATTAACTATAGAAAATATAAATTAAATCTAAAATTTATATTCGAACTGTTAGAAACAGTTATATCCTTTCTACAAGACAAATAATCAGAGGTCTATTTATTCAGCAAGTTAATCACATACAGACCTGCTTTTTTTGCATCTGCTATTTATAATACCTGATATTTATAACATCTCTGCATCATAGTTTTTTATCTATTAAGAATTATCATAGCATTATTTTAAGTTTGAAATATTGATGGTTTTCTTTTCTGAACCCATACATCCAGGCTCAACAGAAAATGTGACAAATTTGTCTTTTAATAAAAATATTTGGCTTGCATTATTACAAAGAGCAGCAAGATATCAGGGCCTAAATGAGTAATGATAGCTCGGTAACTAAAAATCACAAAGAAAAAAATAATTTAAATTATTTTAAGAAAATATTTTCCTTTTGTTGAGGGAGTATACTGACTTTGAATGCTTGAGACTTACTATCACGTCTGTATGCAAGATGGAATAAATTTCTACAATAAACGTTTCTGTGGGCATGCAGATCCCTTTAATAACTGTTCTTCGCCCACTTAATAGGTGAACAAGATTAAGAGGAAGCATACAGTTTATGTAATTTTTAAGAGGACATATGTTATAAAAGAATAGGAAGTAAAAGGGGGGAATAAATAAAAGTGATAATTCAGATCAAATTATGCCTGGGAACAGTTTTGAATTATTTAAAATAAAAATATTAAGCTGCCGACTACTTATGTGATAGAAAGCTGAAGTACCATACTACTTATCAATGTTACTTTTACTTCAGCAAAGGAGATACACAGTCTTCTTTGGCTGCTGTACGCCTTGTCAATACAGCTTTGACTGGTGCAAACCCAAAAGGGACTTCATAAAGTTGCAGAGCAATCCAGTGGTCAGAACTGGAGCACAATTCTGATATCCTTGCTTCCCTTTCTGACTCTGGGCCATAATCTCAAAACTAGTCCAGCTGCATATTATCTATACATTTTACCTTCCGTGTTTATTGTAAAATTTTGTCTTGAACACTCACCACAAATAAAGTGTCAAAGGTGTGCTAACTGAATTACTCTATCACTTCAGAAAACCACTGAAAATGCAAAGTTAAGCTGTTTCGTAAGTCTTCAGTCATCAAGGCCAACTCTTAAATGCCTGCTTGTAAGAGGTGCGTGTTTCCATCAACTAGTGATTTTATATACCTATAAGAGTACTTTTTTCCCCTTTAATTTAAAGACGTGTTACCAAAAGCCTGTCAAGACAAATATAAAGAGTACCCTGTAGAGCTTTCTGAAATTTTACTGCTGCAATTAAGAAATCATAAAGGTTTCACAGGGTGTTGACTCTGTTCATGTAAAAGCAAGCACGAAATCATTAATTTCTACATTACCTGCAAAGGCCAGACCAGTGTGAAAGGTTTGATTATTCTTTTTCTCAATATTTTTTTCATTAACAAAAACACATAAGAAGTGTAACATTTATCTTCTCATTTTAAAAAGAAGAAAAAAAAAATCCCACAACAACCTAAGCCAGACTAAACTTTGTGGTATGTGAAAGCAAAGCCTAAGCATAGCATTTTTAATTCCAATAGCAATATTCATTAAAGTTTTGTACAGCCTACCTCAAGGCTAATCAAAGCAGACTGTAAGATAATTCTCCCACTAGTTTTTGTGTCTCCTTTATATAAACATAATGGAAAGCATTTTAGCATTCTTGCAGTCAAGAAAATGTGAGTATCAGAGTAAAGAGATACATAGAAAATGTTGACAGAATGATTAAATGTCCTAACCTAACAGGCAGCTAAGGTAGAACACAGGACCCACCAGGATTGTGCTCCGTCTCTTCACCTACCCTTTGATTCCAACTCTTTTGATTAAGGTGTCCTTGTCACAGAGGTCAGTTTAATTCTATCACATCCAAATATTCTAGGTAAAGTATGTTGCACATGTGCAGACTGCAGACTCATTTGTTATATTATTGTTTGCTGTCACTTTTGAAGGTAGGTGTCCATTTGAAGAATGTGCAGTGGTTGGAGGGTCAGGGGATTTGCATAAAGCTTGGAAAAAACCTCTTCCAGCACAAAGTGTGGGATGCTACTACTGCCTGTATGCACAGAAAGCACACAGCATCCAGCTCATGGAAACTGATGGTGTTATCCATATACCTAGCTCTTTTTTTTATCCCCAAATAATAATAGCTTAGCAATACTTTCAGTGAATTGAACATTTACTGATTCAACATTTGATTTACTATTGCCTAGTTTTTCTCCCTCACTGGTGTAATCATGGTCTGCTGAATTGTCCTATTTCATTTGTGGATCACTGACGATTCTATTTTGAAGGTACTTAGGTTTCTTTCAGTTAGTTTAGTAATTATAACCTTCAGGAATGTAAAAATATTGTGAAATGTCATTAGTTGGTTTAATCACATATAAATGCTTACATAATTATACTCAAGACATATGTGTTTACAAGAAGATAGGAGGGAGTTATTTCATATTAAAATCAAAATCAGATTTTTAATTTTTTTTTTAATTTGACCTGGAGAGATATGTTTACCTTTGTTTCTTGAGCTGTTTGTTTTGTGTATTTTGCCTGTTTGGCACAAAGGATGATTATCTTTATACTGGAAAATTTCCTGTGACAGGAATATTCATATACTTTGAAACTTTCACATCTTACTGAGCTTCTATGACCAGACCATAAAGACGTTCCACGACTTTTGTGGTTTTGTAATAATGTGCAAACTCATCACCTGCTTTCTGCAGCTGAAATATACTGAAATGTACATAAACAAATATACACTCTGCCTGTATGTCCAAGTAAATATAATGCTAACTTCACACAGAATAACTTTTTCATTCACACCAAATGTGAAAAAAGAAAAAAAGTCAACGAGGAGTAAATACATCTAAGACTTAAACTCATCCGGAGGTGGATGCAGTATTCCAGTATCCTGTTCTCAGGTCTGTTCAGCAAAATCTTCAGCTCCCCTTGCTGCTCAAGGATGTTGAAGCAGGTCAATATACCTGTTACTTACATGAGCTATATAGTCATCTGAAATTTGAATATCTGAAAGATAGCGGCTTAATACCTATGACAAATATTGGCTGCTTCCATCTTAAAGGGAAGGACTCTGAGGTTGTTTATCTGAAAAAAGTCTATGCATAAGGGTGTTTTCTATTCTTATCCTCAGCTTAAGTACAGAGGGGTCACAGCATGCGATCAATTTGTTCAGTTTGCTGAGGTCAGTCACTGCCCAAACTTTCTGCCTCTCATTTTCTCATTCTAAATGATTAATATAACACATCTGCCTGCCTTACAGTCTTTATAATGAAACTCCTCTTTTCGTATTTAAAACATAACGAGTTGGGTTTTGTTCAGGGAGCTATGAGTAGTGGAAGGACTGCACTAGGACTGCGTGCTAGTAGATTCTCCAGAGTCTTTCCTTTTCACATAAATGTTGAAATATTAGACAGTCTATCGTGTCTGAGCTATTAGATCTGTTTAAGGACATACATAGTTGCCATTCCTCTTGACATGTTTCACACATCAGGCTAGTAAGTAGAATACCCTTCACAAGGCCAAAAGAGTAAAGAATGTATTTCATTAGTAGGAAAAAATGAAACTGTATTTTGTGCAGTTTTATTTCACTGGTGATATTCTATAAATTCTTACACAGTAGTTTCAGAGAACTGCAAATTCTTTCTTTCCCTGTTTCAATGGTCATATGCAGTATACTAGGATAGTTTTAACCAGTAGAAAGCTGAATTCTGAATTGGGTAGTTCTGCTGCAGTTTATGGTTGCTTCTTTAAAAGTACTAGGAAGGTGTTTTAGATTAAAAATGGCTCATTTTGATCCAAAGGATAAACTATTTCAAAGCTATAAAATAAATGTTTCTATTACACAAAGAGCAAATGCATCAAAAGGAAGTTTTGTTGACACAATCTTGACTAAGACTGAAAATTAGTAAACTCAATTACTTTCAAGTGGAATATTAATAATATGTTATGTCGAATGTAGATGTAAACTTAAAATGTTAAGTTCATCAATAAACCCCCAAAGATTTATCTGTGAAAGTATATTCTAGACAGCATATGCAAAATACTGAATGCATAATTCTATACAGATAAAGATAATTCAGAGCATTGTCAGAAATCCATGTATGTTTTCATGTAGTGCAGCTGGGGCTGTCCAGAAGGGAGGAAGAAGGCACTGACAGCTGAATCCCTGTGAGCTGCTTCTAGAATAAAGAAAATATATTCAGTGTCAACCTATGAACATTTCTAGTTTTAGGTTATTCCAGTGCAGTTATTTATGATGCAGAAAATCACTGCAATGCCATTGTCTGATGTGAGTTCGGGGATTGCCCCATAAGGTACTGTTTAGACAAACTATGTAGACTTAAAAAGTATTTCTAAATTTGCTTGCCTGGTAGAGCAATGCCCTAACTTTCAGTTTAAAATTTGGGGCTAAAATATTTTCATCAAACATTTCTTAACCAACCAGGGAGGACCGTCTGTCCATGCATTTGGCTATAGCCCTACTGGTTGCCAGTCCAATGCTTTATAGATGCAATATTTACATTTACATTTCAGGAGTTCTATCCAACACAGCAAATTTCTGTCACATTAAAGTGATACATAATTTTCTACATAAAACAGCCCTGATTAAAAATTAAGTCCTTTTCAATTACAGCCATAGATTGTAGCAGTAAAATGTAACATGAAGGAAAATGCAATTAAAACTGTAGTGAACATTTATGTAAATCAAAAGTCGGTAGTGAAGCAAATATAATGAGCTAGTCAAATTGTGACTAAATCAGATTTGTTAGTTTTGTGGACATATATTTTCACAGAAAAGAGTGTTGATTCATTTAATTCCCTTTTCTTGGACCAAATACTGAGATCACTTCTGAATTATTGTGGTCAACCCAAGTTACATGAATATGTATCTTATTTTTGATATTTCAGTCTCTGAGAATTACAGCCTGATGCTCTTTATACCTCCATGACCCTAGCAGCACAGTTACTCAACCATCAAATCAATTATGTCTAGCCTGGGACAAAGACAATCTATATTTAAAATCAAAGGAAATTACCACAAAACCACTCCTGAGATGTTAACACTTGCCTTAGTTTGTACTTCTCACATATTGTGATGCATAGGAAAATGTCTGAGTTGTCACAGGAAATCTAGTCTTTGAACAAATCCAAGAGTTTTTACAGCTTCAAACACTAAAGATAATTTTTATAGCTATCTCTTGCAATGTTATCCCTAAACCTGCATATGGATCAGGTTTTTATATACAGACACTGTATTCATACACAGTATTTTTTCATCCTTTTTACAAATTCTGAGTATCGTGTATTGCATCCTAAAAAGACTTCTGCTGCATTAATTTTTTTTTTGTTTTGTGCCAGTCAAGTCAATCTAAAATGACATTATTTCTCATTTAATATTAAAAAACTGGATGAATGATGTGCTACTACAGAGTCAGTGCTACAAATGTTCCAAAGAAAGGAAAAATCAATGGTAATGGAGCAGTACATGCTAAATGTGTTGTTCATGATAGGAGTTAATGTGTAAAAGGAACATTTATTTTAAATTATTTTAAAACCCGCAGATTTTGACAGGCTACATTCGGTACAATTAACAATCTCCCTTCCAAACTAGATATCACAAATCTCATATCAGAACTTTATAGAAACAGTTATCAGATCTGAGGTACTACTTTAAAATACCTGATCGAAATTTCAATAACATCTTATTTGACATCTGTGAACTGTTTTTCTGTAATGACATCTCCGATACCTGTCTCTCTTTGATGTTATGTAATACATAAAGATAACTAAAAAATTGGGGATAAACTGAAACACTGGAAATTGGAAGAAGGCTTCTAATTTCCAAAATCTGGTTCTAGGAGAGCACTACAGTTGGAGTCATTGACTAAATAAACAAGAATTTAAAGAGTAAATTACCATAAAAGAACTCAGCAATTCAAAATATAAGTATTTATCCTTTAATCACATCTTTCATTTCTGTAATTTCTAAGATTCATATGTTTTTTCCAAAATAAATCCATGAAGAATTCAAGTTAACATATTCGCAGAGGAAATTAGGAAAGAAATACGAATTTTCACTGTTTTTCTTTCCTTAAATGTTGTGTATGAATGGAGAATGGTCTCTCTTATGTCTGTTTTCATAATATGCATCTTCCTTTCGTAGCGACAAACACTCATGATGGCATTCACCCACCAAAAATAGATACTGAGTCTTCAGCTATTCATCCTAAATTCCATTTAGAGCAAATAGAAAAGATTAGGCACGTTCTAGAGAGTAATTAATTTTATTCTAAATCAAACGTACAACAGGTCAGATTAATCACACCCAAAAAGTGATTATTTTTCCACATTAACTATCATCTGAATGCAGGATGGCTAGTTCAGATGTAGATAATTACAGTATTGATGTCTCTATCTAGATGAGAGTAGTCACCAGATTGCTTACTTTGGATTCTTATTATCTATTTAGAAAGTTAAATGCTTAAGAGTTTCTACTACCACCAAAAATCACCATCTTTGAAATTATTAAAGTTTATGAAATAAAAATTATGCAAACTAAAGAAAGTTTCTCAGCCCTGAGCCATAATTCTGTATTGGAACACAGTTTGTAAAATATAAAACTGTAATCACGACTTGTAGTAATACAGGAGCATAGTTTTGAGAAAACTTCCCTACGGAGTTGAAGATGAGGCTATTAGAAATATTAGACTCAATAAGTGTATTTCAATTAATACAAGTACCAACCAAAAGGTACTCTATAAAAACATAAAAATGAATAAGAATTTAAACATACATTTAGCATTATTTTAAATGCAGTTGTTTTCAACAAGTTATTCCGCCATACAAGGCTGTTTGATGGAGGAGGTTCAATAATTCCAGAACATATTACAGTTGTAACAATTACGTCAGTAAATTAATCATCAGCAAGATACAAAATCCAGCAGGTGGAAGGCAAACTAACTCTCAGAGGACCAAACCACCAATTATTTTTTTCTTCATTATATTTACAGTTAAACATAGTGACCTCAAGTCAGATTGTTTATCTTGATTTTGGAATGCAATACTTACAAAGAATCAAGATGCATCCTTGAATCTATCTACTATATGCCAGTCACTCAGAGAAATTAACACAGACAGACTGAAATCTGTCTCTTGGTTTTGAGGTTTTTTTCAGTATTCTTAATTTCACACTTCATAAACTATACTGATACCTTCACAAACTGTTCTGGACTACTGTTTCTTCAGTAGTCCAGAATATAATAATCAAATTATATCAGAATAATACTAGATAACAAGGAAAGAATATACCTCTGTGCACTGTGCTTACCTGATGAACATACTGGGGTACTCTGGTACCATATCCCCCTTGATTATTTTTAATTTCTGGCTCCTTCAAACTGGAATCAACTTGACTATTCCATAAAATCTCAACGGACAGTAGAGAGTAATTCACTAAATAAATATTTTGGATCTACATTCTCTTGAAGCAATTTCTGAGGATAAAAGGACTTTAACTTGGCTTCTTTGACAATGTCTTCAGGGCGTTCATGTCAGTATCTTGTTATTACCTACCATCTTCAATCTTGTTCAGATAGCAGTCAGCATAGCCATTTACTTACCATGCAAACAAAGTTAAGATTGTGTTTAAAACAATAGCTTCTAGCTGTTTCCAGCTTCAGTCATTAAAAAATATAACATTCTGGTCAATTGAGAGAGTAGCTGCCAGTTTTGTTCAAAAATATAATTTAGCAAGCATAGTAAATAAGAAATTAAGCTGTAATGTAATAAAAGGCTTTTAGATTGACTTCCACAGTTCTGTTGCTTGGCTGCTGTGTATAAAAGATAAAAATAATGTATGCAAATTTGATTAAGTTGATATTAAAGATGTCTAGCAGAGAAAGGCTAAAGAAGCCAATTTTATTTTATTGTTTGTAAGTGGATAAATATTTCCCCAGTAGCCATAAAAACAGCAGAAACTGTGTTACTGAGTTCATTTGAGCTTTTCACTTCTCATCCTCCCTCAGAGATTACTGGTGAAGAGTTGTTAAATCACAAAAATACATCAATCTGCTGACAGTCCAAGGTGAATTTTAATATTTATTTGGAAAGTAGCACAAGGCATACAGTTTATGAATAGACATTATTTTAAAGAGAATTTTGTCAGAAATAGCTATTTACAAGATTATCATATCTTGTTCTGCTCATATTTTCTTCTAGTTTTTCACTTACATACATGATTAAGCTGTTGACAATTGCTGATATTGCTGCAATTACACAGCTTTTAACTTTGATTTCATGCATTCACACTTTCCATGTCACTCCCTTATCTCCCTTTAAAAACATACTAGTCCACAACATATTTTTTTGCTTACCTTCCTTAATATTTTTCTTTAATACTAAGTGAAAGGTGGTTTAAAAAACTTACACATTTATTCACAGCTGCTCAGATGAAAGGCTCTACAGTGAGAGCAAAGTGCCCTCTGCTTATTAGAGAATTTGTTATTTCTTCAGTAAGGTGTATGCATCAGTTCTATCCACTTTTAAATTTAAAGATGTCAAGATAAAGCAAATATTTTGTTTAAATATGCATAAAACCAGACAAAAGAAGCTTCTGTCTTTGATGCAAATGCAAACTTAAAATACTGTCTGGAAACTCCCAAATGTTTCTTTGAGGTTCTTATTGTTCACAGCAATATTACTGCTTCCATTTTTCAAAGGAAAGATGAGACTAGGCGAGATAAAGGAATGAACTCTCAGGAGTAGCTACTTGCTTGAGAAGCACTATTAAAGCTATCTAAGAAGTAAGTTTGTAAGTTCATCAACAAGGACTATGTAGTATTATCCTCTCTGTGCTGCTCAGTGTTGTAAAGGAAATATGTGACAGACTTGGGAAAGTACCTACAACTCTACATATTCTGGTTGTTTAATTCTAAAGTAACCAAAGTAACTTCATCAGTCATCACAGATTCCATAGTTTTAATACAAAAACAGCACATGTAATTAACTATCTACATCATATCAGTAAGAGCTAATGCCCACATTAGTATTAAGTATGCCTAAAATAGATATATATATAAAGAAGAGTAATCTTGATAGATTCTGATGTTAGTAATTCTTTGTTTCGTTTTTACTTCTCCCTCGTTATTGCAGGAGAAACTTGAGAAAGTTCCTAAACATTTTCATTGGGTCTTCTAAAATATTGATACTGGATTTGGCCAGATGCAAACTATTCTCCTTGGTGATTATTATTGTTGTTTTTGCTGTTATTATGTTTATGTGATTATTTAAATAATTTGTGAGTAGATTATTGTGACATTGGTATTTTAATAGAGGATTCCTTGTTGGTGCAGCTGGACAAGTTCTGGAAGGCTTTAAGGTGACCGTATTTACAGGGCTTCCAGCATGACTTCATGATCCAATGCCAAGCACAATGTCACCTTTGTTCCCTGCCACTGACATAACTGACAGTTCTTACCTGGTCTTGCTTTCAGCAACTGATCCTCTCAAATCATAGAATTTTAGAATTGTTTGGATTTGAAAGGACCTTAAAATAGTCTATTTCCAACCCCCTGCCATGAGCAGGAACACCTTTCACTGCCTTAAACACATCCAGGGATGGGACATGCATCACTTGACACGTTCCCTTAAAATTTAAACTTCTGGACTTCTACTTTCACAGGACTGTATTTAGCACACTTTAAATCAAACCAAACTTTAAAATCTGCTGATGTAAACATTATCCAACTCCTCAAAATTGGCTGTGTCAACACTGTCAAGTAGCATGTTTTCACATCACTACAAGATATATTTTTTATTGCCTACATTGGATGAATTCTGGTTCAGTTTGAAGCTTTTTATGGGATGCACCATCTCATTGACTTCATAACAAAGCCTGGATTCTATTCTATTCAGGTGATACTTCAATCTAACAGGCCACTGGTTGAAGTTCCTAGTGAATTTTCCTATTCCATGAAAGTAATATATATTCAGAGTTTCCTGTGGTAATGATGCAGAAGTAATGTGGGCTATAGCACAGACTTCATATTATTTATAAACCCAAAAAGTAAACCAAAAAAATGCAAAAGCACCCGCATAAATACAGAATGGTAACTACAACTTAACAATAAAAAAGGCATGACACCAAGCCTAAAGGAGATTTAGATCAAGTACTGTGCAATAGGAACACAGAATAGACTTTTCTATTTGATTTTGGAAGTATCAATTATTGTCTGGAGTTCATGTATCCAGCAGTATCAGTGTAACCAGTACCTAGTATGAGGACTTAAACAATGTAGTTGCATGTCTCAAAACAGTGCCAAAGAAAGAAATTCCCATAAAATAAGCCACCACAACAGAACTTGTGGTAAATGCAGATGGCAACAACAGGAAGATGTTAATTCCAGGCCTTGTGAAGTAGACCTCAGTAACACATACAGACAAAAAAACTACCACCACGGCAAACTGAGGGAAAGGAAGCAAATGCTCGTAATGTGCCACGTCAAGTTACGGGAATAGCATCTATATCTTGTGGATACCCAGGACTTGGACTGTGTAAAAGTGTTATATCCAGAAGAACAACTATGGGACCCCAACACCAAGACCAGGGTGAAGAAGGAACAGAGGGATAACACAGAAATCTACATGTTGGTGACATCTTTTGATTAATCTCTCTCTCACTTTCTTTCTCTTCCTTTTTCTCTCTCTCTTCCCATATCTTTCTATCTCTGTATGTCACATTTACCATTAAATAAAATCCATAATATTGACCTCAGCATATGGTCTTGTTTACACCTTAATTCAGGCAGAAGCATCTCTTATAATTGGATCGTAACACCTAGTAACTCATATTTGACTCTGTGAGATATGTCACGTGATGAGAAGATTAATTTTAGCTTTAAAAATATTCTGTAACACATAAGGAGAAATTTCCAAGGTTTGAAATCTGTTAATATTCTTAATAACTGAATTTGCTGAACTCTGACAGTTCATGATTTGGGGCAAAATTTGCTTCCTCATCAAGCAATACTTATCATCCATTGTGTAACTAAAGCTTGTAGAGGTTGAGCTCACATAATTTATCTCATGTGCTGTTGAAAATATTAGACTTTATCTGCAACTAAATGCAAATAGATAAGCAAGAGAAATGTTCCAATGTGAGAAATTAAGTTAAAATAAGCCACCAATCACCTGTGGCATTTGTCCAAGGATCCCAGTGAAATCAAAGGAAAAATGAGCAGTGCTGGTAGGAAAAGTATGCAATTAAAATAGTATTCTGCTCCCACTAAATTTAATGAGTCTTCAACTAGTGACAAAGGAATCAGGATTAGACCTTTCATCATTAAATAACTATTAAACCAGAGAGCACGAGAGCTGACAACATTGTACTTCTTTTTAAAGAGGTGCTAAAGATGATCCAAGAAATTACTGCCTGACATGCTTTATCCTGGTGCTAGGAAAAAATGTTCTCACACAAAACAAAACAAAAAAATCCATTAATGGAGGAGTCATAAACCACCTAGACAAACCTAATACATTAGGGAGAAACTAGTAATGACTTTTGAAAGGTGACTTATGCTTCCTAGAAATTCTTTAAGCACTCTTGCAAAATAGAGGGTGGAGAAACATATGTACTTAGTTTGATGTAGTTCTGCATAACAGAGCTTGATTCTTTGTAAAGTGCAACTATATGACCATAATTCGACTCTATTGGAAATGCCTGTTACAAGTGAACATTTGAGGTAAAACAAAGAATAGCCAGGACTTGAGAATCTTTCTATAGAAATATATTACATAAAGTCTTCATGACTATTGCTACGTAAATCCTACTCTGGCATTGCTAAACACCAGGCTTTGAAAGGATGAAAGCGTAGATAAATGTGCATATTCAATCTAATCATTCTAAGATTTAATAATAGGCAGTTTCCTATGCATTTAGAAAAATCAGGATGTCAACCCCCTGAGTATCATTTTTATTACTTTTATGAATAGGTGAGGCAAAAACAGGACATTGATAAACAATAGTTATGTTGCTTCAGAGAGTTACTGTGATGGAAACTTAAGTGCATGTAGATTAAAAATAAGGAACCTAAGGTTCCTACAAAGAGTTTGAGAGTCTGTAAATTTGTTAGGTATCTATTCATGGATACCATTACAACTATCTGGATCATAAGTTTATTAAAGCTGAATCTTAGTATTCAACTTAGAAGAGATTTCTGTTCATTATTTCAAACAAGGCAAATCACGTCAGCCATGGTCAAAAAAAAGTGATATGTAAAAGTGGACAAAGTTTTTTCCAACTGTCCTTCAAAATCTCTCTTACTGTTGCTATGGATGTTGAGAGACAGTCAAGATGTCAGTGTTAGTAGATTGTTATTCCATGACCAGGAAAGAAACAAATTTCTTTTTACTGGCATTGTGCCATCTTTCTACAATCTTAGGTGCTTTTTGACTTAGATAACATGGTCTTTGAGACAAAGACTCATTTCTTACTCCCTGTTTTTAAAGAACTAAAACCCATGAAGTCCTTGACTGGATTTAAGTTAGTGGTGTCATGATGCAAATGATAATCATATTACGACTTTTAATGTAAGGTTGAGTGTTCATTATTTTTCCGTTTTCATAAATTTTACCAGCATAGATTAAAAACCAGGATATAATACTCTTCTAGTTAAAAACCTCTCCATCTGGCCCTGAGAACGTTTCAGTTTGTTTTTCCACGAAGCTTTTTGCCAATATATTTTAGTTTTTGTGGGAGATCTTTCTTAAAGGTAGGAAAAGGTGAGATCATGGACTAACCCAATTTTTTTTTTTTTAGTATTTGGCAAATTCAATTAAGCATGGAAATATCATTCAATCTTTTACATCCATGAACAAAATAACAATTATGACTCTTCAAATTTGAACTTGCTTAATTATTCAGATGCATTTACAGTTTCATGCACCCCGAAAGCTGTGTTTGTAAACTTGTTTCTTAGGATCAAATTCTGCCACTGGATTTTTTTTCCCCAGAGGTATCATTATTTTTTATTGATTTAGGAAAAAAGTTCCAAATGTCTTGCATAAAACTTTGTTTCACTCTTTGACTTCTTATTCAACCATTCATTACATTGAATCCTATCTATTTAAGTAATTATTTAATACAACCCTACATAAAATTTTTAATTTTTCAAAATATAATACACAACACTTGAAAATAAACGAGAAAATTTTGATTAGACATTTAACATTGCATGTCTGTGATACTTTGCTAGCTAAAGTACACTATTATTTATGGTACATTAGAAGTGTAGATTGCCACATATACTGCATATTTCAGAATAAAAAAATATAGATTACAAATGGTCAATTTCAAAGTAATTACAGTAATGTTCACTGTATATAAATTTCACTGGAGTGAATGATTTCTGATTTGTATGCATTCATGTGTTGCAGATATATTTAATAATTCTACTGATGCACACAATTTGCTAGCACCATATAATGTTTGGAATGCTAAACTTGAGAGATTATTCAGAAGTTTATCTTCTAAAGATGTGATAATTTAAAATTTGACTTTTTGCCTTACGTCTTTAGTCTTCCCTTCTTTTTAGCTAAGTAAAATAATGCACATATGAATTTAATTGCTGAGGCTTTTCCTTTACATTGTCCCATCCATTACTGCCTAGACTGTATTACATAGAATGTTGTGCTTAATTTAGGCAACACTTGAATATGGTCTTCAGATGCTACACTGACAAATGCCTGGTGACCTTCTGCAAAGTTAATCAATTGCATTTATTCAGTAATTGTTTGCTCAACACTATGCTTCAAAATTTGCCATTACTTCTTCACAAAGCAACGAGGGATATTATGATACACATTAAGAGGGAAGTAAGTCCTGAGAACAAAACAGGACCTGGCTTTTGAAGATATTCTCAGATTGGAAGTACTAGTCATAGAAGACATTTCCTTCCTTAATTCAAAGTATGCCAGAATTACTGACTTTCAAAGCATACTGCATGCAGCAGATTAAACATTATTATCTCTTTCAAAAATCATCGTACTTATATACGCAAACATCTGCTGAATTTCTTCCATCTGCTAAATATATAATTCTGTCAGAAAAGAAACTGGAGATTTTTTTGGCAAATATCCTGCTGAGTATTCTTATAGTTCTCTTATCCATTTACTAAACAGTAAATATTCTCTATGGATAACCTGGAGAAATGGGGACAAGAGTGGTCCCCTTTAGAAAGTAAGGAGGAAAACTCAATTTCCATTTCTGAATCCCCTGAGTATAGACTGTATGTTTAGGACCTTAGTGTACACAAAGACCAAATTTCCCTCACATAAAACCACTATGAGTTCAGTGCTCCTCTGTGATGTTCCACTGCAGCTGGGGTCTTCATAGCTTCAGGGTCTTAATGAGTTGGGGTTTTTTCCCCTCAATGCAGTTATGGTAGAGATAGAAAAATAGATCTCAATGGAAACTATTTTTGTCTCAATCTCTGCAGAATTCCTCTCTGCAACAGTTCCATTTTGAAGACTGGTTACACAGCAGTAATCTCCAGTTCTCTTAAATTTCACAACCGAACAGAAAATTTTATATAGGGACATCATCATCATATGTGGCATCTTTATTAAGCAGAGAGATCCTTTGTAATGTCCTGTCACTCTTTACTAATCACAGAGCAGGACAAGGATGACCATGGTGTCTTAGCTGGCAGTCCTTGGATCTGTGAAGCAAAGAATGGTTTCTTTCTCCAGCTACCCATATTTTATCACTCCAGAAAAATTCTAATAATCACAAAACATGTAAAGAACAATGGCTGAAATACTTACTGGATCTCAAAATAAACAAAAAATTTAGTCTGGAATGGACTTTTAGATGTTATCTTATGCCACTTTCTGCTCAAAATGTTACCATATTCACTGCTAGAGCAAGTTGCTCTGGGCCCTCCAGAGCAGAAAGGGCTTGGGTGGGGAATCAGGAGGCTTAGCAGCTCTAGTTGCCTCACTGTGTAGCCAGCAATAGCAAGTTCTCAAGAATGAAGAGGAAAAAATAAAAGGATCATAATTACATTTTTTTAATGAGAACAGCTCTGAAGGAAAAGTGCAGAAATATATTTCCCAAAGCTGTCTGGGAAACATGCTCAAATTTTCAGATATTGTACAAAAAATCTACACTTAGAGCAAAATGAAATAATTTTTTAGAGCGTTAAAGCCTGTGATATAGAGCCTGGATCATGATCTCCTCTGAGTTTACATATTATATATAATACACTCTGTCACAATAGAGTGGTGCATCAGGATTCAGCCATAGTAGCTAATTACCTACAACAAATCATGAAAACTAGGCATGATTACATGATGTAGGTTTCACATGTTTACCATGCTGATAAGATAAGAAACTGTTAGGTAAGTGGGAAACAAGCTGAATGGAGCTAAATTTCTTCACTTAAAAGGCCTCCATCATTTTTTACAAAATACTGATTTCAATTCTTTTGCTTATTTTCAAAAACCTGCAATATTTGAGGGTTTTTTTTAACCTGAAAGACTAGATTCCTTTTTTTTTCTTTTGAAACCTAGTTTCTCTGCCATAGGAAGGTTAAGTTTCTTAAGACAAGTTATACTGTAATTAGAGGATATCAGATTGTAAATGAAGTACCACTTGTGGGATTTGAAAGTCTCTAGCTTTCAGAAAAAACTCTCAGTGAAATATAATTATTCCAATTTCTTAGCACATCACACTGAGTCGAGCTTTAGGGTTCATTTTGTAGCCAAATGGTACATTTTTCTTATTAATGAGAAAAGCATTTTAACCTGTTGAAAAAGGGTATCTCTGGAAATCTCTAAACTTTTATTTGAAAGTACTGGAAAGACACCTCTCTTTGTGTAACTTCTCCAGTGTTACTGTCTGCTCTTGTTTATTTTATTTTATTTTGAAAAAGAAAACTTATTGTCTCTGCATATTTTTATTCTAGAAACACCAAAAGTAGACACATACAGCAACGAGATATAAAAGCAGCAAATTTTTATGTTGACTCTCTCTATAAATAACAATCCTCTGGTTTGACAGGGAAAAAAGCTGCCAATGAAGTTAAATAAGAAAAAAATATTCAGAAATTACACTGGTGGCAATTTATTTGAAGATTAAAGATGCTTTTTAAATTTGCCTGAAATTTTTAATGTTTTAAAAGATGGGATTAAAATTTTATTTTCTTTATTCAAGCTAACCTCAGTCCCTCAATATTTAAAATTAAAAGATTGATGATATATTTCTAGACTCCTTTACAAGATATATTTTTCTAAGGAATCAAAAGAGTTTCTTTAATCTTTAGGTTATAGACATTGTAAGTTTTCAACTTTGAAAATTTTCATTTGAAGGTGCAGAGATAAGAGGTAGAAATGTGTAAGTTTTGGACATTTGTAAAACAAAATGAAAGGAAAGTTGGCAAAGTGAAGTATTAAAAAATCAGTTTTCTGTGCCATGAGGGGCCACTTGGATCCGTCAGGTACATCCCTTTAGAATGTAAGATATCAGATAGTATTAAGTTTGTAAGTGCTGTTTGAAAAATTATTGATTATTAGCCACAGGTACTTGAAAGAAAGCACACAAGCATCATTAGAAACTCCCCTTTAGGAACTGGAAGACTGCTACAAGGTGTCCCCTGAGCCTTCTTTTCTCCAGGCTGAACAACACCAACTCCCTCAGCCTGTCTTCACAGGAGAGGTGCTCCAGCCCTCTGATCATCTTTGTGGCCTCCTCTGGGCTTGTTTCACCATGTCCCCACCTTTCTCATGCTGAGGCCCCCAGACCTGGATGCAATACTTCAGGTAGGGTCTCATAAGGGCAGAGTAGAGGGGTAGAACAATCTCCCTTTACCTGCTGGTCACAGCTCTTTTGGCACTGCCCAGGATATGGATGCATGACAACAGGTCCCATCAATGTGCGCACCTTTAGGTTCCTTAGATAGTCTCAAATCTGATGTTCTTCTACGGGTTCTTCATTTTCCTAGACCCTGACTTTGCCATCTGCAACTTGGTTTTCGTGGCTGGAGCACTTGCTGGAGAAGACTGAGGAAAACAGTTCTTGAATATCTCAGCCTTTTCCACATCCCAAGTAGTCAGGTTTCCCATTTCTTTCTGGAGATGGCCCACATTTTCCCTAGGCTTTCTTTTATCACTTGTGTACCTACAGAAGATTTTCTTGTGGCCCTTGACCACCCTGGCAAGATTTATTTCTGCTGGGGCTATGGCTTTCCTAACTTGACTCCTGGATATGCAGAAAATTACGTTGTGTTCCTCTCAGGCTACCTGCCCTTGCTTCCAACCTCTGTAGGCTTCCTTTTTGTGTTTGAATTTGTCCAGTAGCACCTTGTTTCTCCATGCAAACCTCTTGGCATTTTTGCATGATTTACACTTTGTTGGGATGCATCACTCCTGAGCTTGGAGGAGGAGATCTTTGAATATTAACCAGCTTTCTTGGGCCCCTGTTTCCTCCATAGCTTTATCCCTGAGGAAGCCAAAGTCTGCCCTCCTGAAGTCCAGGGTAGTGAGCTTGCTCTGCACTCCCCTTGCTAGCCTAAGAATCCTGAAGATGTGTGTCTATAATCTGTCTATAATTTACTGACTTTTTTGTCTTTCCATGATCTTTCATTTGTTAGTATTAAACATCCTTATTGTAGTGTTTGTTTTTTCAAAGTTGTGTAGAACGGAGGGTTCTACAACAACACAAAAGAAGAATTTTTTCATAAAAAGTATGGAACTTCAAATATATTAAGCTGCATCCACAAGCATAAGTAATTGATTTGGTTGTTTCTAATCTAAGTAACCACAACAACAAAATTAGAACCATTAAAAAGCAACATTTAATTTGACTCTTTCCCATCAGATAAAGACTAAATACTCCATATGCTAAATTTCAATGCATCATATTTTGAAAATCAGATTTTGCAGTGTCTGAAATAGGAGTTTTAATTAAACAAATTGTCAGACTACGATATTCAGTACAGATTAACAGCTTGTTTTCCATTTGTACTCTTTGCTTGAAAGCCAATTGTCTTAGCGATTTAATTTTCAACACCGCATCACTTTCTCAAGACATCTAAGGATGCACCCATTACTGCCCTCTACCTTTACTGCATTTGCATATTCTTTGCTTTGCTTTCCTGAAGGAGATATCTGTGTAAGTTTTGGATGAAAATGAAGGCATTTACTGATAGTCTTGTCACAGTAGATGAAAATTTGCAATTCCAAAAGTACTCTGCATAATTTTTGTTTACATGAATCATAAGAAGGGAGAGCTACACACTGGTAAATTGAAAGACAACAATTAAGTTGAAAGAAAATATACATTTTATACATGTAAATCATAGAAGTCACATAATGAGATCAATCATGCAATTTATATACATATCTCAGAGATTCAAGCTGTGCACTTTCAAAACAGCTCTGATGTTCCCCTTTGCAAATGGAATTCAATATTCTGCCCTAGGCCTAGGCTGAGAATCACTGCCTAGAGGAACAGATTTAAAGGTCTGTTTTTTAACTTTAATTGTACCAAAGCAAGCTGTCTGGTATCTTTCTAGGCTCTGACTGGTGTGACAGTCAGAGCTGGTGCTAATCTTATTGTTAATGTCAAAGACCAAGCATGACAGCAGCAGACAAGATAGGCTCTAGTGAATGACAGAGTAATCAGACTGGAATAAAAGTAGTTCATCCATAAAGAATCAGGCTGTGGGAAATCAGTATCAGCATGTCCACGTGTTTACTTCCTTTTCCATTCTGATGGCAGTTAGATTGTTTAGCAGCATATTTCTTTGTCAAAGATTATTTGAAATTCATGTTATTCTAAGACTGTAAACCTAAAGGGATACAAATCATTAAGTCTGCCTGTATTATCTGTACTGAACATTTTAAGATATAGCAAACATTCTTATGTGAAAATAATTCCAGATATAATTTTAAAATTGGTTATAATGAATGTCTCCAGTCCTGCAAAATGCCTTTTCGGTCTTCATTCCCTGTCATAATAGGTCATCATATATCTTTAATATTCAAATTCTTTAAAAAAAGAAAAAAAAAAGAAAAGAATTTGACAATCATTTCTACAGTAGCAGAATTATGACACACTAGCCAATTTACAACCTTTGTGAATTCATAATTAAATGGAATCATAACAGACATTGGCCTGTAGCTCTGAACACACATGCAGTGGAAAGGGTTTGCACTTAAATATGCAGTTAAGCTTCAAACACTTTTTGTTGGAGAAACTTAAAATTTCTGGCTTCTGTCCCTAGCTCTTGAATAGATTCTTAAATATTTTAAATATAAATAATTTACAATGGTTATTTGCAAGACATGTCAAGCTTACAGGCAATCTGGATATTTAAGTTTTTGAAGGGGGAGGATGACACAAAGCTATTTGCTTATAGATGATGCAGCAAGTCAGCTGGTGGTAATCAGAGCAATGAAAAATGATCTGAGTATTCTGTTTAATTCACATGTTTATATGTGGCCCTGTGGTGGTTGCTTTTGCTTTTTTTTTTGTTTTGTTTTTTTTTTTTTAAGAACTGATAAGCTACTTTTCATAATATGTGACACATTACAGGAAAATAAACAAATAAAGTATATAAGAACCCATTCCTCTTTGGGAGAACAAAAAGATAAATGTATTTGTTCTAATGTATGTTAAAATATTTTGTTTAACATACAACTAGTTCAAAACTTTGAATGGTTGGAGTTTTCATGGTTTTTAATATGATGAAGCACTGTGTAACACAATTGAACATAGACACTATGCCAGGCAAGTTTATTAGCTAATTTTTGATTGGTTTTAGTTCATGTAATCCTTGTTTCATTATAATCAAGTTTCAATCCAAAGAAATGTAGTTCGTATTTTGTTTTCAGTGTGGCCTTCAGCAATATCCACAAATACCTTTGGGCAGAACTGTTCTTTATACCAGCAAGCCTGTCTGACAATAGAGCAGAGGTGAAAGCAGACTTTGGTCTCCAATTCCCACCGTGACCCTGTCTGTGACTGTGTCTCCGTGACACTGTACCAAGTTCTTTGACAACTGCATTACAGTAATAGCACTGATACTCTTTGACTACAAAGGTCTTGCAGTGTTCCCCTTTTGATACGCAAAGAGAAGATACTGTCTCCCTCTATTTTTTCTGCATGCCTGGCAATGACTAATGTGATTCTAGCTCAATGGAACATTTTGTGCTGGGGTCTTACTTTAAAAATGAGAAAGAGGGGGAGAATAAGGTCAAGGTAAGGCCATCAGAATTCTTTGTGATATACAAGTCTCCTTGAATAAGATTCAAGAATGCCTTTGAAGTACCACAGTGTGATCTCTATTCTATTTTCAAACTGACCTGTTATACAGCCTTAGAGGATCTCTGCCAATTCTGGTTTTCTGGCAAGATCTAGTTTTGCTTTCTTTCAACTGCACAGTAATATTATCTTTCCACAAGACAGGCTTTTAAGTCTTGGTGTTGTTGGCAACAACAATGAAATATAATAGTTGTGCATTTCTAAGCAAATGTGAATTTACAAATCAAACTAATTGTATATAATATTTGGCTCAGGAAGGTCAAAGTTTAGATTTAGAGTACAATGTAGGTACAAAGTTCTCACTGTGTGGAATAGAGGTCCAACACTTAACATGACTCCTTAAATCTTATCTTTATCAGCTGCATTTTTGCCTTCATGTTAGGCATTTCAATAAACCAGATGTTTTCTCACAGCTAACTATCTCTACTGGTCTTATTTTCAATTTCCCAAAAGCTTTGCTTGTATGCCAACAGCCAATAAGTATACTTCATAAAACTCAAGTTCAATTTGATCAAGCCAATGAAATAATCTCCTACTAACTTTTGTGTGAAGGTGCTGATTAGTAATAATAAGTTTTGGGATACTGTAGCTGAACTTCAAATGAGACAATTAACCAGATGCCAGCAAAATAGTGGCTGATACAATGCTAATACAAATATATTTTAACTGTAACAGAAGAACAGGTGTTCATTTATAACAAATCAATTTTCCCAGTATTTCCAGGTGAATAAATACTAAACGCCTAAAAGCAACATAGTAAAGGTTAGATCTCAAATGTAGGCAATCAGAAGAATGTAATCCAAGCATAAATAATAGCTAAAACCTCAAGTGATTCATTACATGATTTACCCAACTGAACCTTTTCACCTAGAAAGGCTGTGCAGACTGCATAGTCTTGTAGATTTCAGTGTACATAATTTGCTTACTATTAGTTTTCAGATGATGTTGCAAGTTCAGGAAATATTTTAGCTCTCAAAAATACTATAATTTCCAGCTACAGCCTCCCAGACAATCCATGCTCTTAAACTGAAAAGGGTAAATTTTATTTTATTTTTTGCATTGATGAGTAAAGCTCAATATGGAATGGGATTCTAGAATTAGAGGATAGAAGGACCTACTTTCAGGAGACACTAGAAATTGGACTTTTAATTTCAGGAAAGGTCACAAAGCAAACTATACATAAAAAGAAAGACTCTGAAAGAAAGAGGCAGAACATAGAGCAGAACATAAAACATTTCAGGTTATGTGAACAAATTCTGAGATATTGTGCTTAACATGGGGGATGAATAAGGGTTAAATTTTACATAAGTTCAGTTTAACATAGCTGCGCAGGCATACATGGCATGCTTTAAAACTCAGAATATACAATCTATACAGTAATGAGGATTCTTGGATCTTTTGTTTGCTCAATATTTAATGAGTTATCCCTTTTGTACAATTACAAGGTTATAGTCAACAGCTAAGGAATAGAAATATGGAATTCTTATTACTAGACCAAGATGATCCTGTCTGAGGTGTATCCATCAATGCAGTCAACAAATACATTTTAATTAGGAAGTTGATAATCCATGTTAGTTTTTATGAGCATCTGCTTAATCTTTCAAATGCAATCATCTTACTACCTGTCTGAGTCAGGCTATTTAATTATTTTAATTTCAGTATCAAATGGTCAATGTACAGAAGGATTTCTCTATTTGAATCTGTTTGAGATGTCTATTTTTCATTAATTGACTTCAACTGCATGTAATCAACTTTGTTAAAAAAAAATTAGTTCAAAAGAATAGACTAAATTATAAATATGCAAAATCTAAAATAAATGACATCTGTGAAGCAGATTTAATTTCTGTACTTCAAAATGTGCCATATTGTAATTACAAAGATTTAGGTAAATTTAACTACTTTATGTAAACTCAATAAGGCAAATCCAATTGTGTTTCATTTATTTTAAGTTAATTATGCTGTGTAATACATTTCTTTCAGTTTGCAGGCAGCACTGGCAGTACCCAAGCTGTTTATGAAACTTTAAATTAAATTTTTGGATGTACTCAAGATACAAAGTAGAAACAAAATGATGTTAACAAAAGAATTAGTAAAATGAACTCAGCCTTATAATTTATTCCTTCTTTTCTTTAAACAGATGCATGATATATATATATATAGAGAGAGATATAGATATAGATATAGATGATATAGATATAGATATAGATACAGATATAGACAGATATAGATGTATGTGTATATATATATATATATATATAGTTTTCTTGAAATTATAGTAGCCTTTAAGCATTCAATTTTTCGATGTTTCACTGAAGAATGAGAAAGCAGTGAGATAGTTAAAGCAATGAGATAACTAAAAAATTGCAGGAATGATATTTATACCTGACATATATATTAGCTAATAGTCTGGAATAATTTTCTGTCTTCAATTCCATGTCACATATTTGATGTCATTGTCAGAAACAAGAAAAGAAACACTTCTTGCTCTAAGACTTTTCGGCTTGGATGGATGACAAAACATGTTTTTTAATTTTCTTTTGGACAAAATGAAGGTAATTTTCCATAATGCAAATTTTCAACACTGAAAATTAGAACTTTTGAAGTGTAGACATATACCTGTTCCAGAAAAACCTCGATAAGCCACACAAAAACATAACACTTATTATTAAAAAAAAAAGGTATGTCTTTATTTTAATGTTATTCAAAATATTTCAAATAATCCTTTGCAATTCTTGTAAAGTAACATATTTTCTACTGGATAACACTGTGTCAACCAAGAATTATTTTATCCATAATAAAATTGTGGATTCACGATATAACTTTTATTATTTCTGTGCACAAATGTTAAATTACTTTAGAGTAAAGCCTTGACTTGGACAGAAGTGTAGAAATGTAAAAAGAATTCCCCTTCTGGTTCCCTGAATTAATTTACAGATCCTAGAAACCCTGAAGAAAAATGATTTTGTTAAAATGAAAAGTACACATCTCTAGGGCTTGAATTCAGTACGTATTCATTTGACTTCTACAAGCAAATACCTCAAATTTGCAATGTTGGAAGGGTGAGAAAAGGAAAGCTTTTAGCTGAAGATGCCTTTAAAAAAGAAAAGTCACAGGTTAATATTTGCTTTAGATTTGTTCATTAGTGTTTCTATTCTTTCCTTGATTATGATGAAGCAAGAGAGATGACTTTAAAAAACAACTTTACTTAGATACATTGTGAAAGCCAAATAGTGTCACAAATAATTGGGAAAACTGGCTCTTCAAAGAGTTGTATCAGCTTCTGATTAATTTAAAACATCTTTAGAGTACGTTGGTCTGTACTCCAAACTGTTTTTCTTTAGCTTGTTGCAGCAAGCGGCCATTATAAAGTGACGGGTAACAAAGAGTTTAAGTTCTGTATTTAATAAATATGGCTGTAGAAAATTAAAAGACCAAAACAGAATAATGGCTTTTACTGCCATTTCTTCATGACAGAAATCCATCCTTTCCCCTTTGAAAGTCCTAACCTCCTGACTGGCTCACATAGGCGGAGGAATTACACAGATTCCTTCATTCAGACTTGCATCTTGCTTTAAGTTATATCTTCATTTGAAATACTCCAGGATGTTCAAAGATGTGTAGGATGTTCAGCCTTGTGTATCTGAAACATATTATACAGGCGTGTGACAGGAAATTTAGGTGGCATTGTCACAACAACTCAAAGGACACTATACCATTACTCATATGCAGCTAAATTAAAACCTAGAAATAAGATTCAGCCTGAGATCCAAACACCTAAACCCCAGTTATAAACATAAATTGTAATTTTAGACCCTTCTTGATGTGTGAAATATTGCAAATAGCTGGCAAGGCCTGACATAACACTACAGAACAACATTTGCATCATGCCTGCATCAGCACTTTCTAATGAGGTGAGAAATTCCAGGACATTTAAAACCACTATAAATGTCTAATATTTAGGCAACTGAAGCCTTCTTCTACTTAATACATTCACTCTAGAGAGCAATTCAGCTCACCAAATGTAGATGTCTGTTGTAGGATGTGATTAATATGTCTGGAAATCATTAGCTGGGCTGAATGGATGTTTTTTGACTAGGGTGAGTTTAGACACTAAGCTGTTATATAGATTCTTATAATAGTGGGTATATAAATTTAGCTATCTGAATCTCTGAGATTCAGGCCTACCCTAAGTATTTTTCTTGGATTCTTATCCATTTGTCTTTTGCCAAGTTTAAAATGCACAACTTTTTCCACTGCTTGTCATTTACAATACTTTTTCACCATCATCAGTCTCTACTTTCTCCCTGCAAAGAAGACTGGGACCTAGCAGACTGCCTTTGTAATCAGTAGGAACAGTTCAGAACAGAAATATGGAGTGAAGCCCATGCTGAATCACACGTAATCAGAGCAGCCAGAATCTTCTGTCCTTGTCCAACAGAAAGACTGGAAACTTCATTTCTCCTTGACTGATTGGGACTTTCCTGGAAATCTTTCTCTTAACCTGGTCAGGATCATCCACATATGGTAAATTTTGCTCATCTTCCATCCCTCAAGAAATAAAAAAAAAGTTGAGGAATTTTCCTCCAAGACTTCCAAATTTGAATACAGTGGAAGTGTCTGCGTTAATTCCCCATTCACCTTACAAGAAGCGTCAGGGCCCTGGTAATCAAAATTACTTGGAAACTTCCTTAGAAATCAGTCACTTTCAACAGTGCAACACTGTGAATTGTGCTAGAAATCTAGAGGCTGTCCAATCTGTTCTTGAGGTTTAGAGAATTTTTAGTTTGTGAGTTTCAGAGTACATGAAACTCTTCAACTATACTGGGCCATTAAAAAAAAAGAAAGAAAAAATTAAAAATAAAATCCAGCTCACCAAGAAAATTATGAACATTGGAAAATTAAAGGAATAAAACTTTAAAATTAAGAGCAAAACTGGAGCCAAAGAGTTAATCTCTGCTGAAAAGTCTTCTATTATATGGGGGAGGTGGGGTGAATTTTCATACTTGTCTGGTTTTTTCCAAGCACATCAAAAATGCTTTCTTTTCATTATTGATCCCCTGTATTCTTCCATAATATATAAACATATCTATTTTCTTTCAACAAATAGTGGTCTAGCATTTTCAGTGGCAAGTCAGGGAAATTCTTTCTCTCAGATGGAATTTTGTAGTCTTATGATGTTTTAGCTTAAAAATCCTTTAATTAGAAAAGAATACGGATTGCTCAAATACATTTTTGTTGGAATTGTGAGGTTTATGCGTAACATAAGCAAGTATACTTCAGAGAACCTCAGTACAGTCATGCTTGAAAAACTGAGGTCCTTGGCCATCAGACACAGAAAGAAATAAAGCCTTTCAGAAAGGAGTCCTGGGCTTATTATTCCCTCTCTCTAGTACTCATTAAAGTTATTCTTAAAATACACGTAGTAGTATTGGATAGATATTATGGTAAAACAAACAAACAAACAAGGTATGGGATTAGATATTGTACTTATGCAGAGCCCCCCATGAGATCAATCCTCTCAAGCATTTGCACATATCCATAGGAATTAGTAGAAAAATTTGTGGTATTAAAGACAAGCACAAATACAGTATTTTAAGGGAATTAACACTATTCCTTATGCTATTTATGCTCCCTCTATACCTTTATAATTCCTTGAACACTGGTTATTAGATGAAGAGAAACAGGAAACTTTGTGAGGAGAGAGAACACACTAACATTGAGATGGCAGTAGCTTGTCAAGTAAAGATGTTTTAAAGTTCTACAGTTTTCCCTCAGCTCTTTCCTCAAGACAAAACAAAAAACTTTCTATAGATACAAAGATATTCAAAGTAGTAAAGATGAAACTGACTGAAGAGATAAACAACGTACAATAATCAATTATAATACAGAACACTGAAGAAAACACCATAACACCATTTTACAAATTCCTACCATGGCTATGCATTAAAAAATCATGCATTTTTTGTCCTCACATCTTAAGGAACATTTGAAAGGACTATATAAGATTCTTGGAAAAGTAATAAAAACAACCAAGACTATGGGAAAAAAAATACAAAATATTATACAAATTATACAAATAAGGAGCAACTGACATATGGAGACACCTCAATCTAGAAAATGCAAGAGGGAAATGGTAAAGGTTTATAAAAATATATGTAACGTCAAAAAAAGTGAACATTTTTAGGAATTAAGGAACTAATCACTTATTTTCAAATAAATGAGAACTATTGTTCATGAAGTAGAGGAAGATATAAACTATTTCAAAACAGCCTAAGAGAGGTTGTTCCTCATGCATTGCAAGAGTTGTGGAGTATATTAACACAGGAACTTCAGAACGAAGCTTACACAAAAGTTAAAGCAATTAGATAAATTTGCAGAAGGATAATTGCTTAAAAAGTATCTGAGTTTCTGTCTAACTCCATGAAATTCAAATACTAATTTTTTTCAACCTTGTGTTCCTAAAAAAACTTGAGACAGAAATATGAACACAGAAGTATTGACATTGTGCCTAAGTTTTCGTGTACGGTTGTTGAATAATTTTCACAGACTCTTTACCTTACTTAGATTAGGATTCATTCTGATGTGAATCAAGGTTAAACATTTAAGGTCATTTTGTTCTTCTACAGAGTTGCCTGATGCTGAGACATCATCATTGTGTATGACATGTGGTTTTGACGTGTGGTCTTGACATACGTTTTTAACATATATGTCCATTTTATGTACGTCAGATGTGGGCTCAGCTTTTCTGAACAGATGAAAATTCCCTTATGTAATGTGTATCAATTAAATTTTCTATTATTTACTGATCAAATATGCTAAACACTCCTAAAAATAATGATATCTTAGACTGGGCACTCATAGTAAGCAGAAAAAAATTACATTGATCTTTCTATATGTCAGTTCTTTGTTATAAAATTTGAACTTCCCGGGAGTACTACAATTAGGAATTTATATTTATATGTTTTTTGGGTTTGTATTATTTTTTTTTTTAGTTTTGTCCTGACCTTTTTATTTTGTATTCAGAACTACTTTAATAGTTTCTAATCACTAAAATTAATGGCTATGCATAAGGCAGGGAAAAGAAAAAAAGAGAAAAGGCAGCAAATATACTGAGCTGTTGTTCAGTACCTAAGAGTTGTCTATTTCCCTTCTGCTGACTGTGAATAAATATAACAATACAGATGACACAAATAAAGACAAAATATAACATGTTTGCACAAGGAGATTAAATAAAAACTACATAAACAACATTCATAATGGTGTTTTATAAATACCAGTGCTTAGGTTTGCAGTGCTCTGTCCTGTTCATTTTTTTCTTCTCTATTGTAACGTGTTCATGTGTATGTGTGCATGTGCAAATAAAATATATATGATTCTATGAATACTTCTTACAATTTGTTTTTTTGACAGATGCATGAAAGGGCAAGACTTAGACCTTTTTTGCCCCGTGTAGTGTCACAGATTTTGCCATGTGTAAAAAGCAATTTTTATTTTCCAAAACAGCTGTTCACAGAGTGGAAATATATTGGAAATTACATAGTGAGGAGAGCAAAGGCTAAAGACAGCAAACAGTAATTTTGATTTGGCTCTTTAACCACATGAAGATGATTCACGCATTAAAGCTTAACTTGGATAAGGAGTTAACCTGTGTCTCATAAAAGCAATCTGAAGAAAGATCTCTAAATCTGCTAATTTTTTAACAAGTATTCTTTAATTATGTTCCCCAATTCTGTATAAGTAATACTTTATTTAAAATAGTTGCCTTTGCCTCTGGGTGATCAAAAGAACTTAGAAGCAAGGTTTTTTCATTTTTTTTATCCCTTTCTTGTTTTATCTGTCTATATTTATCTGTAGTTAGAAAACTTTTTGATTTAATCTCTCCTCCTTCATCAGTTTCACTTAAATTAACCCACAATGCTTCATTTTGGTGGCTTTTCTAAACAGTGGATTGTCTTTTCTGTTTATGTATATGTAAAACACATCCAGAAAAACTACACATTCAATTTATTTCCTATGCTTTCCCTTTTCTAGGGTGAGCCCTAAGATAGACAGCAGCCCTATATACCGTGGCAGCAGTTTATAGGAAGTGCAGAATCCCAGTCCAGACAGGAATTGAGGTTCATTATAGCAATACAAGTAGCAACTGGGTCATATCACATGAAAAAAGACCAAACTAAAAGACCAGGCTAAATGTTATCAGTAAAAAGCCACTCTCTCTGCTTAGTGGAAACTTTATATTTGGCCTGAGTGCTGAAGAGCTGCACTATACAGTGTTTATCAACAACTGGTTTCATGCAAGATGCATGGAATAAAAACCACATTACAGTGGGGTAAGCTTGCTGAACACATTTCATCTATGCTTCTGCCAGAGGAAAACATAGTGAATAACTGTTACCCAGTTTCTTCATTTGGAAAAAATGGTTCTCTAATTCTGCTTATGGCAGACACTTATCGAATTTTGTTGGGAGCTGTAAAATACCAGTATTGAAAGTCCATAACTGTTAGAAGTTTTTGTGTGGCATTAGAGGCTCAGGGAGAGACTAGGTGTGAATTCCAGTTGTTAAAGGCACTGGTAAAAACTTACTATGCAGAAAAAGTGTAGAAGAGAGAGAGGAGAGCACTCATACAGATATAGAATGAGAATTCTTCAAATTTGTCCTTGAAAAACATTTATAAACATTTGTGAAAGGAATAAAAATAATTGGAAGAGAAACATGCATGTCTCATGCTGACAAAAAATATGTTTGTGCCTAATAGATTGGAGAAATTGTTTGAGAATTGTTTATTCTTATGGAAAGATTGCCCTGCACAGTGCTGCCAAGGACAGTTTCAGCTTGAATGACTATCTATATAATGACATTCACTTAAGTTACAGTGACTTAACTTTTAAAGTAGACATCACTGCAAAGTAAGAGGTGCATAGGGTTTTTGTGTTGTTTTATTTTTTTTTTCCCTTCCTACTGAAGGAAGGAATGAAAAGTGGTATTAAAACTGGAGTATGAAAGACACAGGAAGGTGTGTTCTATGGGACCAAAATTTCTCATATTGAAAAATAAAAGATTGTCTCTTAATGTATTTATATTTCTACGTAGTTGTGAAAACATCCAATTGGTTCCTCCCCACAGACAGAATATTTTGTAAGTGATGAGTTTGTTCCCCTGTGGAAAAAAAAAGGTTGTGACTCTACCTGTTATATGTGGATTGTTTTGGACAGTAGTATGCATTTTCTGAGTCTGTAAGCAATTGTTTGTACTGGAGGACATGTGGTTTTCATCTAAATAGACCAGTTATCTGTGCTCTTACACTTTACTGAATTATTGTACCCTGATGAGGTAAACCCAAATTCTGCATTCCTCAGCGTGACTCTCAGATAGACAACTTAAATAAAAGGTTCTGGTAGATCAAGCATGCATCAGGGAAATGAGATCAAGAGCATATTTTTACAGCACTACCATTAAAGATGGAACTGTGCCTTTTCTAGAGTTAAGGCTCACACCTTCCTGTAGAAGTGGATCAAAAAGGTCTACTAAATACACCTGTTCAGAAAAAAAGCCAATACAAATTATTAAGGTATTGCAGTTATTAAAGATGTTAAAAAGTAGTTAGCCTGCAACATCTTCTCACTTATGCAAGCAGCAGGGTTAAGAAAGAAAATATATACCAACATATATGTTTTTGAGAGTGTCTTTTTTCAGTCTGATACCTCAATAATATAAGGATGATGGAGTAAATACAATGCCTCAGGAGTGATGTTAGAATATGAGGTTCTCCTTGGAGACTTCAAATTCCAAGAGAAAGTAGAGATTGCACATACAGTACAATTTTTCCTGTGGCTTTTTGTTCTTTGTTTTTTTTTTT
>VXAD01013018.1:2164-65655 GCA_013399195.1 Dicrurus megarhynchus | reverse complement strand
TTTTGTTGTTGTTATTGTCGTTTTTGTTGGTTTTTTTCTCATCACTACTCAAGGAAAGAATTTATTCCACACTTACTGATCTTACTACCACAAATTCTGAAAAATGAAAAGCAATAACGATATAAAGTGTTGACTTCTGAAAGGAATACAGAGCCACAGATTTATGTAATGTCTCCATCTTCCTTATCAAAATGAAACACAAAATGAGTAACACTTGAATTACAAAAAAATGTCCCTGGTGTTCATCTGATTCCCACTCTCCATCCCTGTTGCATGGTCATATAGTGCAAAGACAGGGAGAAAGGGAATTTTCATAAAATATATGTGACGGACAAGGTTGAAATAAAGCTGGGAAGCTATTTCCTGGCACACCAGTGTCAGCAGTGGGTAATTCTCTTCTAGTGTACCAGTGAGGTCACTATTATTCTGAATGCAAGATGGAATAAATAAAACTATTTCAAATGAACTGATGAAAAATAAGGTGAAAAAGTATATATCTGAGGTCGATGATTAGAACAATGTTAATACTCTTTGTTTTATTTCTATTTCATGTTGATTTGTTCTTATGGATTACATCCATCCATGTGTGGGTATGAATTTTATAAAATAAATATACATGTATATATATAGGTGTTCGTTTAGTTCATGGGAAGAATTTTTTGTCTTCCACTGGGGCTTTGTAATCCAACTTATCATTATTTTGATAAAGAAACAATCATTTGGGATATCAGTTTCCTAAGATGGAAATTTTAACAATACTTTTGAGATAAGAACATAAGAAGAATACATATATTGCATCAGCCTAATACTGACAGGTTCTACAAGATATTTATCTAATGGGTAAATTCCTACACTCTCAAGGAAAAGAGCTCATGATTGTGTTATAGGTATTGTTTTATACTTTTTGGCCAGCTAACTTCCGGAGAATTTTTTCTCTCATGATTGCAGAACTGTGCAAGTTCTGGAAGTTCGGTGCACTTAACTGGAGTACCGTAGGCAAGGGGAAGAGATGGCACCATATTCCAAAAGTGGGCTCTATTGAAATATTAGGTGACAAAATGTAGATAGATAGATAGATAGACAGATAGACAGATAGATAGATAGATAGATAGACGATCCCTCTCAACATTTTTGTTATTTCTCATACTAGTAGTAAATTGATATGAGGAAAGCAAAATATCTTCACTGGGAGATCCTGTTCTTGCAATTAAAAGTTAATTTTCACTTCTTTGTTAATGAAAAAAACCTGCTTTTTTTTCTCAGACTCTATTCCCCAGTCATGATCTGACTAAAAAAGTAAGCAATCACCAGCAGTTGGTGTTAGGTTGTCTTCAAAAACAGCAAGAATCTGTACATTTCTTGTTGACAAAATATGAGATAAACCAGCTTCTTGAGGTGACTTTATGATGACCCCAAGACAACCAGATGTATTTTTAAATGATAGATTGAATTTTTACAAGATAAGGAACAAATCTACCTTATTTAAAAGACATTGGTAGGGTCTGTAAAACATCATCAGGAGCTTAAGAATAATGAAGATTCATTATATTACCCATTTGAAAAGCTGCTCAACAGAATGTTTTTATTAGCAAAAAAATAGCTGTCTTTTAAAATCAGCTTCTCTATCCTGGCAACCAGGTCTAAGAACAAACAGCAAGTGGTCTGTATTGAAGACCTTTATAGATGAATAGTTGTTTGTTCTAGTAATTAGACATAAAATCTCGTTGATGTAAAACGTGTTGGGAGTCCACAAACTTAACTTTTTTAATTTTACATATTGTAAGTGCTACATGAATAGTCAGAAGTTTACTTTCATAAGACAGCTACCTGTTGTTTCAGTGGATTTACTAGGAAGGAAAGGTACTAAATTATAAAACTAATTATACTAGAGGCTCCTCCATTTGTTCAGCAAAAAAATACATTCAAAAATAGTAACCAGATAATGAGAAAATGTGAAAGGTTCTCTACTTTGGCATGTTCAGTTGTTTTGAATGCTTTCTGAGAGTAATTAATTCTTCTTAAAGGTCTCTGACTACAACTCTTATGGTAGTATTTCACACAGATTTTTCAGCTCTTGGACTTTCTCTTTTAGCCTCTCCCTGTCATCTTTTCTTGTTTCATGCTATCAGTTTAAATTTAACTTTTTCACAACTGATTGAGTGCTAATTTCTTCTTTCCTTTCTTTCCTGCAGCTCATGCTTCAATCATCTTATCTTTATGCTCCTGTTCTCCATGTCACTTACTTTTCTCTAAGCTAGATGTCAGCCTCAGTGCTACAATCCTGCCTCAGACCAATAAAATACATCTCACCAGTCTCATTTGACACTGATAATTTCTTTTTCTTTATTTATGAATCCTTTTTTTGCACTGGTTATTCATTCAGACTTCTTGACATTTTCAATATTTTTGAAAATCTTAATGTTTTTAAGATTAAATATAATCTTCCTATTATTTCTAATTGACTAGGTTGCTTCATATTTTCCTTAATGATTTGGATGATGCCAGTGACCTGCCAATTATATTTTATTAAGGGGAACTACAGACAGAAGGGAATAAATCATATTTAATGTATGTTTTGAATAGAAGAGAAAAAAATGTTCTCAAAATGCAGCCCAATATATAAAAAATTAGCATTACTGAACACATTTTCCAATTTTAATTGTAATAATGCAAAGAGCAGGTTGTTGGGGTAGGCTATGAAATCTCCAGCAGTGGAGATATTTTAGAAAAGCTTCCCTAATATCCTTAGGGAATATAGATAGATGATGCAGGAATATGATTTCAGACAAAGATGGTAATACATGAATTTGCAAGGTTGCTTTCAGACTCGCTTTCCTTTAAGCCTGCTTTTCTACTCCTCTGGCACATGTGTCTCATTTCTCTCATAACTAAGAGACTTCCCTTTTCCTTTCTACCAACACATAACAAGAAGTAATCTCCAGTTATGAGAAGCTCAGGCAATATCCAATATGCTGTAGTTTCACTCTCCTTCATGGTGAGGCACTGGAACAGGTCGCCCAGAGAAGCTGGGGATGCCCCATCCCTGGCAGTGTTCAAGGCCAGGATGGAGGAGGTTCTGATCAACCTGGCCTAGTGAAACGTACCCCAGCCCACAGCAGGGCAGTTGGAACTAGGTGATCTTCAACGTCCCTTCCAACACAGGCAGTTCTGTGATTATGATCAGCTTGCTTGTCATAGCCCTTTCTGGTTTTTACTTAGCTTTTCCCCCTTTCTGACCTGAAGAACTTCATGTTGTTACTGTTTTCCAACCAAATAACAACTTATAATTGCAACACAAGTGTGACACCAGGTAAGTTTTCCCTGTGGTCAGTTCACAAAGTATTGTTTTCAGGAAGAGTTAATATGCTTTAAATACACCTTCCCTTTGCTGCTTAAGAGTTTTTTGCTATTTTTCACCTTTTTTTTTAATTAAAACAGTGTAAAAAAATTTGTG
Source organism: Dicrurus megarhynchus (assembly GCA_013399195.1). Taxonomy (NCBI): domain Eukaryota; kingdom Metazoa; phylum Chordata; class Aves; order Passeriformes; family Dicruridae; genus Dicrurus; species Dicrurus megarhynchus. The sequence continues at coordinate 62,201 of VXAD01013018.1, read as the reverse complement.
CAGCCTCACTGTAACTAGTAGGACTACCTGTATGCTGCGCTACTTTCTAGAAAGGAGAAATATATAGGAGGAAGAAAGTATTCACTCTAGATGAACTGAAAGAGAAAAATAAACATCTGAGAATGATCATTCAACACTTCTGTTATACCAAAAGTATTGTAGAGTACTAGAGTATTGTAGAGTAGTAGTATCGTATAGGAATATTGTAGACTTTTGAAAAAAAACTATTCCCTTTCTGTAAGCAAGAACACTGAATGCTAGCAAATGTTGCCTGATGAACAATGCAATACAGCAGGCAGTAGAAGTGAGCTAAGGCTGATGCAGAGAGAGAATAACGGCCTTGTTAACAATTAGAGTGTTTGTGCTTCCTGTGTTTTATATAACCCAATCAAACTTTGGGCTTTATCATCCATCATAACAGATTGCATTATTTATAACTAGAGTGATCTGGATATGTTTCCCACATAATTTGAAAAATTTAGCTTGAAATGTTGCCTTCTACATGATTTGCAATTTTACAGATATTAACTACTCTGGGTTTCCTTGGTGAATTGTAAGTACAGATGAACTGTGCTATGTGACTTTGTTTTGAACACTGAAAACTTGCAAGATGTCTTGTGGTTTATTTCTGAAGTGACTATGTAATATGTTCTTATTAAGCTTCTGTAAAAACAGATGGTGGCTTTGAGTCAGGATCCTCTGAGAACATTTTATAACCCATCTGCAAAGTGCACTAGTGTTTTTATCTCGCTGTAATACTTTGCTGCTTCTTTTATCTTTTATCCCATTAAACACCCCAGATGAAATAGGATTAATATTATGATACTAACGTATGTGTAAAAACAGACACTGCAATTAAATGTGTATGAATGTGTTGGCAAGGCTATGAAAGTCTTAGAATGGCCCATGTGATCAGGATTTAAAGTTCAGTAGCTTATATTACAACCTACATCCACAGAGCATCCTCAGCAAGACAATTGGATACACTGAGTAACCTAGAGAAAAAGTAATTGTAAAGGATAGTCTGTGATTTCATTTATCTATTTGTACAAAGCTGACTCAAGGTGCACTTAAACTCCAGAATGTTATACTCTCACTGTATAGAAGTGGTTTTACTGGGTTTTTTTTCTAAGACAATAAAAAAAAATTAAAGAATCTCCTTGAAAAAGGGAGAGTTAACAAGGGGTCTGCAGGATAAAACAACGAGTGTGGTTTGGTGTGCTCACCAAGCATTTAAATAGTGAAATTCTGTGAGGTTAGAAATAGATTAGAAATCCTTTAAAACTACTGGTATTTTGACAGTTCTTTAAAAGGTATTTGAAAGTTAAATCAAGAATCTTTTTTTCTTTCCCAGCATAATTTCAAACAAAGAGCTTAAAGGCAACTTGTTATTCCTTTTTTTTGAGGGTATCTATGTTATACACAAAATAAGAATTCAGCAATAATGTCTGTGACGCTAGGTGATTAAATATGCTGTAAAATTTTAAAACCCTTCACCAAAGCCCTAATAAAGGACATGGTTAAAGTTATTTTAAAGCATTAACTTCTTATGGGTAAAATGACTAAGTAAATTGAATAGGTTCTCTTCTAGAATCTGTATTTCCTGCCAAGAACTACGAAAAAACAAATTTCTGAAAATGCTACATTTTATTCATGAGAAAACCACAAACATGCATAATAAATGTTACCAGCTCTTTCTCTTTCCTAGGAACTATGTAAAATTTAAAGATCTGTTGGTTTTTGTAAGCTGAAGAGGCCTTTAAACATATTTTTTTTTTTGTGTATACAGAACCGATTTTCAGTAACAAACACCTTTCTCTTATATTTTTCTGTACTTTCTTGAAAACAAATAAACACTGAAATCACTCACACCAAGCAAGTCTTTAAAACTTTGAAAAGAAATCAAATGCAATGTAAAGGTAAGAATTGCAAAGGAAATGTAATACTTAGACAACCTTTTCTGATACTGTATCTCACTTATTCATGCTATTCAAGGGTCAGGATATTCAGGAAAGCAATAATCTTCAAATTTAAAATATGTTCCACCCCTGAGGTATTAAACATCAAGTTATGATTTTGTAGGAGTTTTGTTTGTCCTTGGTGGGCTTTGCTTGGTGGCTTATGAGCAGAGCAGACTCATGTTTGTCAAAGAAGTTGGTACATCACAAAAGGGTTTCTTCTCTTTGGTTTCCCTGGGTGGTCCAAATTAATGGATCCCGTAGCTCTTGGTCCTTCTCTGCTGAAAAGATATAACTCTTTCTAAATGCAGTGCTAAAGTGAGCTAACACACTCTCCAGCAGAACAGATACTTGCAATACCTTCTTTATGCTGCTTTTTTCAGGTGCTTTGATGCAAGTTACAGTGTGTATGGGGGGCTGTTTGATTAGTTTTTGGCCATTTGTTTTTTTGTTTTTCCCACTTGGTATCAAGACCAGAAGTCATTGATATGAATGGGACAATAATATCTCTCCAAAGTCATTTTGTAATCTGCAAATGTATTAGCTGCAGTGTCTTCTTGTTTTAATTGGGTTTTAAGTAACTAGAAAAAAAAAACAACTGAAATGATAACATGATCCAGAAAATAAGAACATGTTTATACAGAGAATTTGACTGGTGTAAGAAAAATAAAATATTTTTATGCAATACTGAACGTCTAATATCTGCTGTGAGTTTATTTTATTGGACTTTCTAGTAGAAAAAAAAAATCATAATTCTAAAGGTATTATTTTGCTTCAGAAATTGTAATAAAAATAAATAAATAAATAAGGACAACTGAGATCCATGCCCCCAAAAGCTGTAAACCCAGTTCATATTTCTAATATATCCATGAGAAGTGAGATAATCAGGAAGTAGATCTGGAAGGTTAAATAAGATGCAAATCCCCAGTCTTGAAAACTACCTTCCATTTCATTTTACTATGATGGATGTTAAAACATTCACAAATAATCCATACACAGAAAGATCAAGTGTTGAAATAGGATTTTATCTAAATGAGAACTGTGGGATTAGATCATGATGCTTTGCATATAAGAAGGTATTAACTGCAATTTGGAAAGCAAGTTGTTAGCCAGTATCATGTGGATTTTTTTTTTCTTCTTTTAAGGAGAGGGGGTTTGTCAATATTATGGAGCATGTAGAGAAAACATCTCAGTTTCAGACAATTTTATTTCCCTCCCACATGTTCAAATGCAATTTTTGTATGGTACATTAGGCTGTCTACCATTTACTCTGCATACAGGGTAAGTAAACCCAAAAATAAACATTTGGTGTAATAAGACAAAAACAGTTTTATTTGTCTTAATTACTAGTGCTATCCATTTTAGAATTAGAAGGTGCTTATGCTTCAGTGATACTTTGGGGTCAGACAATTTGCATAAGGCTTTTTACATTCATTTGTACCCTGGTAAGGATTTTTTCATTTTGACCAGTCATGCAAAGGACATACAAAAAAATGATACAGAAATAGAATACAAGCAAGATCCATGGATTTGTTTTAGCCCGATTTTATGTTTAAAAAAACAGTCGTACTGGAGCTGGTACAGCTAGATTTCTTCTCCTGTCCATTCTACTTGTTACCTGATAACCACAGTCTGCACCCTTGGTCTGTTTTTGCATATAGAGGATCTGTGGGAGATGTTTATTTCTCCTTGTCATGGTTTGAGACCAAATTACATTATGGAAGCTAAATGGACTTGGATAACAAAGAATTTAAATCATAGATAAATGCAATTTTACAAATATTACTTTTCTGTGCTATGAAGGAGATGATACAGTGAGGGAAAGGAGTCAGGCTTTGCTTTAATGCAAGGTTTTCTTATGCACTTTTCCTGTCCTGCAGGAGAGACAGCACTGTCCTGGAGAAAGTTTGGACAGGTCAGTGTTGCAGTACCAAGCCACATGGCATAATCATGGGGCAGGACCATAGGGTCCATTGGGCTCTTTTCTGTTCCTTGTATTCCCTGTTACTTACAGAGATGTTCCTGGATTCTGGTGCAGGATTATGGGGTTTCCTTCCACAGAGTCTTTTTCAGAAATTCTTGTCTATCCCAGTACTCTTATGCGTCCTTTTTTAAAGGAAAGGCATTTCCAGACTTCTTGTCTCTGTTGTCGACACTCACAACCTGCTTCTAACAACCTCTGATGCTTTTGCACTTCTTGGTTATCAACAGGTTGTTTCTATAGCTTGGCTGTACTATCAAGTGGATACCTCCTTGAGCTAGCTTCTCATTTGGAATGAGTGGTTGATAACCTTTAATCTTCTACTTACTTTCCAAGTAAAGTTCATGGGCTTGTGCCAAGAGCTGTTCTAACCAGGACCTAAGTCATGCCAACTGCTATACTCCTTAACACTAGACTTCTACACTTACAACACAGAAAAACTGTTTTTTGGTTTTTTCCTTCAATTTCCATTGACTGCGAAAGACAGATGTTTTGAACCCATCTTCAAGAAGGGGTAGGAAGGAGAACAAAACAACTAATGTGCAATCATCCCCACCTCAGTCCTTTAAAAGATTATGAAGAAAGTCCTCATGGAAATTATTTCTACACCTCTTATGGAAAATAAAGTGATTGGGAACAGTCAGCATGAGTGTTTAGCAAGTGCAAATAATCCCTGGCTGTCCCATTTGTTATTCAAAATTAAACAATTGGTTGTAAAAAGAGGAGAAAAATTGATGTTGTTAAACTAAATTTTAGGAAGATTTTTGGTTTGATTTTCTACATTATCCTTGTAGTTAAACTGGAGAGATATGCACAAGGTGGGTACACTGTGAAGAGAGGATAGAGCTGGCTGGACTGCCCAATGTGAAATGTAACATTCAACACTTTGAAGCCTAGCAGGCAGGTAGGTATGAAAGGCATTCATCTGGGCTTCATACTTATCTTGTTTAATGTATTCAGTAATCTATGAAACAGGATAGAATACACTGTCAACAAGCTCATGAAGGGTTTTCAAACTTAGGTGGACAGTTATTATGCTGGAGGTCAGGGCTGCCATGTAGAGGTTTCTCAATATACTACAGGAATGGGACAGGAATCTAAAAAATGTCAGCAAACAATGTCCAATTCATTATTTCCTTCAAACTTTGGAAGACAATGTTATAAGAAACCAGTTCTGGTGCTGGATAGGGAATTCAGTTCCAAATCTTTGGCTACAGATGTCATTGAGCTATGAGACTAACAACAATTTCCTGAAAATTACCACCCCTCCTTTTAAGCTAAGGAAAGATCTTTGTACCCCTACATATGCTTAGGACATAAACTACAATTACACCTACTGATTTCACTGGAGTCAGGTAATTTTAGAGAATGCCAGTTCTGGAGGTTTATTTTATTGAACTATTATCTAGATCTGATTTTTCTTTTATATGTACCTGAATCACAGATCAGAGCTCTATTGTACTGGGCACTGTAAAGACAAGTAATCAAAAAGCAAGGTTCTGTTCTAAATAGTTCCCCATCTAGATACCAGTAAAAATGCACCGTGGAGATGAAGCAGCAAACGTAGCAAAGAGAGTAAGGTAATAACGATCAGACATCTTAGCTGGCAGTTTCCTGAATTGATTTCTTCACAGTCACACACCACCACAAAATATGTTGGATATTTTCACCTGGATTATCTTGCACAGTGGTGTTTAAGATACGTCCCTGGGAGCAGTAGAGGAATCCCTCTAGGAATACTGATAGAGGAAGAAATAACATGTGGTTGTTCTCCATTCAATGATGAGTTATCTAATGAATAAAATATTTTATTAGATGCTTTTTTATTATGCATCTCGCCTAATATTTTGTAGTTTGTTGTATCTTCGTCTTTCCTTCCCCCCACCTTTTTTTTTTTTTTTAAGAAGAAGAAGAAAATATCTTTTCTTTTAGGAGAATATTGAAGGCCTGAGTACCAACATTTCCAATGACAGCTTCCAATAACCCTATATAAGTCTTTTGGGCCAAATTATATACTCAACCTTCCAAAGTATAACATTGCAGGCAAGTCCTTCTTCAGAGTTCAGGCTCTTTTGCCAGATGTAACATGTTCACCTGCATGAAATGTATGTGGATCCCAGATACGTAACAGACTCCTTCCTTTCATTGCCAAGTGTAAAAAACTTAGGTGTGGAGTTTTATATATATTCTATCTTATATATTTTTCATTTTGTAATTAACAATGGGAACCTAAGATGGGTTTTCAAACATGACTGGTTTATTTCTTAGCTTTAAGGTATTCCAAAACTATTCCAGCTTCTGTTCTGAAGGCATTTACATGCCTTAGAAAACATTATGCTGCACTGCTAGTACAACTATGTAACCTGTTGTTTGGTTTATTCTAAAGGTTTGATGTTTCCAAAGATGAAGAATTTGGAATTACACCAAGCAAAATTCTTGTGGAAATACCCCAAACATTTGACCAAGCAATTGAACAACAGAAACGTATCTGAATCACAAGATGTGATGGATGGTACTGGTTTGCAATAAAAAGATTGCAAAAATAAATTAATAATCCTTTTTTGACTGTGGATATAGTAACTGATCTGCAGTAATGAAACAACATATAACTAAAGGTGCCACTTAGTTTTTCAGGGGAAAATGAACTAAATGCAATTAACAAATGTTTAATTCTGTTTTGGTTTTAATAAGAAGTGACATTAATAATTTCACATTGAAATTTCCATTCTCTGTCAGAAGCACTAGCTTTCAGGATGCTTGTTGCTGCACTGCCTGCCTAAGTGCAAAAAGAAAATTAGTTATATTATGACCTACAGTGGTCTGTGTGATCAACAGGGAGTTCATTAATGCTAAACAACACAAATTTAGTATTATCTTCCATTTCCCTCTGCTTCTTTCACATCTGTGTTACTTAGGGAACTGTGATCCATGTAGGATGCACAGATGGATGCCTTTCATCAAGATAGGAACTAAATGAGCTGCTATAAAAGGAGGAGCATGACCACCTCTTTCATTTAAAGGAAAGCTGATTTAGGATAGCTTTCTGATTTCTAAGACTGGATCAGTAAAGAGGAGTTTCACACAGGATATGCAGTACCACATTCCACTTAAAAGAGTTTCAATCTGCAATAATCACAGTCTCAAAAGAAGCCATTCTCCTGACTATAATGTACTTACAAAAAAGAGAAGTTAGCAGACGGAACTATTACTTTTTTTCTTTTCCAGAGCTTTGCTACCTACATGGGAGAACAGACTGATCCCAATGCATGTAGTAGTCCATTAGCAAAGTAGTCCTCGGTTCCTAGAAGTGCTTAAAGTGATACAAGCCAATCCATTTTACTCTGAATGGCCATGATGTCATCAACATTAGGGAAAATTGCCAACACTTAGATCCATCTACGATTTTTAGTTTTGATGTTTTCAGCTGAACTTTACATTTTTTAAATGAGATTTTTGAATGTTTAAAAAATTATTAATATAAACTCATACTTTTAGTATAGTAATACATATGTAAGTGTACATATATATATATGTATGTATATATGTATGCATATATATGTTTTATATTAAAAATTGTGGTAGTTTTATATTAAAAACCTATATGAATTTTATAAATCTGGATTGTAAGTTTATATATGTAGTCTCTATAGAGCTATGTATCTGTAATTCATCTGAACAATATTTACAACTAATTAAAATCTCTGTACATACAAAGATGACTTAAGTTTGAATTTTGAATAATAAAAAAAAATTCACTACTTGAAACACAGAAAATATGGCAAAAATCTGTAACACAGGTTATCCAAGATTGAAGATTCAAGATGTAACTGATGTGAACTGGAGTTTATCTGTGGCATTTTTAAAAATGAAGCATAGAATTTTCTGGTAATGGAAATGATCAAAGTAAAAAAAAATGCATCACCGGTCAAGAAATACTATATATTCTAATAAGAAACACTAATACCTATTGCTACCATAATAGAAATTTGGAAATGTTTGTCATATTTCAAAGCTTAAATCAGCATAAAATAGAATGAAACTTAGCATGAGATTCAAATTGCATCGATAAAATTAAATTAAATCTAAACCAGCAAAAGAGAAGTTAAGATTATTCTTCTTGCTTCTGACAAAAGATCCTGGATGCTTTCTTTTCCCTGTAGGCCTTAAAATTCTCTGGGATGTTGTTAACGTTGAACTTATTGCATTTATGGTCCTTGGATGGGAAGATTTAAAAGACATTCAGAGGAGTGACGTGAATTGTGCAGCCTCATAAAACTATTTTCACTGAACAAGCAGAAATATGCATACGTCCCATAGTAAGTGCTATCTAAACCAGTGAGTCATGTAAAATAGTACAGTCTCCTGTGCAATTATCTATGTGGTTCCAACAGCATTTATAATTATTTTTGTACTAACACAACAAAAATAACACGGCCACATAGTTTCAATCCTGAATCAGCCCACATCCACCTCTTGGGTAGGAGGGGGAATTCACAATGTGCTTTCATTGTTTCTTGCCATGCAGAACAAGGCAAGATGAATTCATGTTTCCTACAGAACAAAGCTGAGGCCTCCCAAGGTCTCAAAGTGCTACACTCTTCATTGGAATACCAACAATAACATAAATTGTAGAATTTTACGTTATGTATTTGCTTAATTTTTTAAAGATTGTTTTCTTAGACTCTTTAGAAAATAAAAATGAGGAAGTAGTACCACAGAAGTCTGGTCTATTTTAATTCTATCCCAAAAAAACGTGATTTCACAAATAGTGATGATATCTGAATTCCACAGACAAATTTCCAGCTCAGAAAGATTTACTTGAACAAGATAAGTGTCCCTTCAAACATGAGCTAAACAGCAACGGAAAAAAAAAAATCAGCAGGGATCCTGCACAAATAATTACTATGTAAATACCTCAAAAAACATTTATAGAGCTAAGTAGCTTACAATGTCCAGAGCTGTAGAAAACTATCAGAGCTACATTTACATAGCATTAATGAGTTCTTTTGCAATATCACATCACAAACTATCTAACAGATATAAAGTCTACTGCAGGGGAAAATGTTACTTAGCTAAACTGTTCCAATTCAATTCATACGGTTCTGCTTGGCTGTAAACTTTTGTTAAATATTTTTTGCAAAAATATTCCTAATTTAAAAAGAAATTAATTATTTAACTGGATTAATAAGTGTCTTTAAATGTATTGCTTATTCTGCTCTAAATAATCCATATCTGGAAAATTGTGTCTTTGACAACTTTATATTAATTGCTGTACTCAAGGCCTGACTCCTTATGCATAGCACTAAGACCTTTATTTTTTGATCTTTTTAACCACCTTGGTTATAACATCATGTGAGAGACTGGACTATGATTCAAAAAAAAAATGTCCCCTTGTAGGGGCACCAGGGTGCTTTGCTGAGGCCAGGTTTGCAACTCCCGGAGGTGAAGGAGGTAAAGTTTTGGGTGTGTGATGGCAAACCTTTGGTCTGCACAAGACAGAGGGGGTGAACTTGTCACTGCCAGAGGCTACAGACAGGGCTTTGAGGTCGATAAAGGCAGACCTCGTGGAGACAGGACAGTGCTTTTTATCATGCCAAATTGCCCTCCCTTACACGCAACCCCAACTCTCCCCCCACCTCTACTGATGTGAGAGGCAGCTGTCATGTCTTAGAAGGTGTCATACACCATCAAAGGCTGCTGGAAAGCCCCCAGACTAATTTCTGAGGCCTTCCACCAAAAGGCTCAAAAGACAGCGTAAAACTCCTTCACTCTCCAAGGTAAGGTGCTTGGACATTCCCACCTGAATGTCAGTGTGTATTAACCCACTAGGCTTTGTATTTGGTGGGCTTTTCCCCCCTCCTCCGAGAGATCAAGGCCTTCGATCTTCACATTGACCAATGACAACAATCAATGGCACCCATTGTAAATCCGTGGGTGGTGATTATGTATCTTTCTACTCCTACCCTTCTTTCTCTTTCTTCCTTTCTTTTCCCTTATACCTTTTCTTAAAGTGACTGACAGTTTTATGCTTTCATATTGCCATATTACTATAGATAATTATAACTAAAATGGCTATATATCTGCTTTTCATTGCAATCAAATTGTTCTAAAGTAAACCCTACAGATATATATATTTACAAACACCAATCATTCACTATAGTCACTCCACTATAGTCCACCCCAAGGGATCCATTAACAAGAACATGGGTTGCCCTCACCTTCAGTGGCAGGTCATAACACGTCACAGAATCTAAAATTTAAAGAAAAAAATTAGCTTTAAAGTAAGCACTATAAGAATTTTCCATTATATATTTTTTTTAAAATTTGCTGTAGATTTTTCAGTTACAGATAAAAGAACAGTTATACAATTCTTTTAATTCTGAAAATATGTATCACATTGTAAAGTAAAATAGAAAATTTATTATAGGTGAAAATAAATATGGTTGTTTAAGATTGGAAGCCTGAACTGAGTGATCAAATTTGTATTAGTGAAGAAGGAGTGAACCTTCTATTCATGGTTCATCACTCTCAGGAGTGTCACTTATTGCATAATTATAACCATCTTCCCTCCATGCTACTTTATTTTTAACTATTCAAAGACTGCAACTGTCAATATTTTTCTCTACTTTTATGCGCCACCTTCAAGAGACAAGTAATAAACTTACCAGTTTAGGAGTGGGAGTAATATCTGCATTTTCTTTTTAAAAAACAACATATTTAGATCCATGTATAATTTTTAGTTAAAGACAACGATTTGTTTCAATTAGTGATGCTTCTTGCTGGCAAAATAAATACCGTTTCTTGAAGCAAAAGCTGTATGAAGATTACTCTCTTTTACATTTTCCCCTTCCTTTTGTGTACAGATAAATAATTAAATAATTTAGACAAATAGGGGAGTGCATATACAGTTATGGATAGTGACTGAAATTATGCTCCAAAAATACAAAGTATAAGAGTGCCATCTTCTGGAAATAATATTTTTTAGTCTTTTCATTTCAATTTAATCCTTGGCTTACAAGAACTATTAGTTAAAGATTAATGATGTTTACTTGCCTGTTTGCCCTGTGTTTCCCTTTTCATTTGTCTATGCTGGTTTTAAAGTTAGTAGTTCCTCCACAAACTCTTTTCTATACAAGTGCCAGGAGAGTGTGAATTTAATAATCAGAGTTTAGGTTTTCAGGTTTATAAGTAGTTGTGCAATTCCCAAGGGTTAAAACAATCTGAAGAGTAACTTAAGAGAAAAGAACCTACTTTATCTGGTTCTAAAAAGTTTTAATCATTTATCTTAATAAACTTTGACAAGTTACAAAATGAGACTTCTCATCATTCTCCAAAATTTTAAACTGAATGACTTGCTCTGTTTAGCCTGTTCTACACTGGGACCAAATCACTGATTATTACAACATGAAATTATTTGTTCTTCTGAATCAGACATACACACCCATACTCCACACACAAGGTCTTCAGAGCCTTAGAAGAATTTTACAAGAAAAGTATTTTGGTCTACTATTTCCTCATCCACGTATACATCTAATTTCTATGAACTATGATAAAAATAGTCTTGCCTAAGTATCTCTATTTTTGATTAAAATGATGGAATACAGATAATTTTAATCCCACGGTTAACTAAGAAACACCTACTCTCTATGAACATAAATCAGGGACCCTGTAATAGCACAATTGTTGTTGCCTTGCAGAACTCCTTGTATCCACAAAATGCATACTGAAAACCCATGTTAAGGTTTTGCACTCTCAGAGTTAGACCTTGGGGAACTGATGTGTAAAAACACTGTCCTACCTTCTTGCCTTGGAACCCAATAAAATCAAATCTTCCCCACTGTACTTCAGATGGGATTTTTTTGTCTGTGTTTATTTTATATATATTTTTTCAGTCCCCAGCCTTCATTTTTCATGTCATTTTTTGTATTACTGCTACCAAAACCAATAATCGTTCGTCCTGCATCTCACTCATTCTTTGTGCACTTAAAAGCCTCCGAAATGAAATTCCCCTTCTTCTCTGCTTTTACCTTCCCAGATTAAATATACCTATTTGTCATCCTTCCAAGCTTTCTACTTTCTGTTGTCAACAATCACTCCACCCTTTTAGACCTTCTGTCCCAGAGGGATTTCCAGTTTGACCAGATCCTGTTTTCTGTTCAGCTAATCAAAAGCATCCTCCACATCTTTTTTTCTGGGAGCTTTGAAAACAGGTTCTTGTAACTTTTGTAAATAATTCTTTCTTCTTAGCTAAGAATCAAGATAAGAAAAACCTAAGTAAATTAAGACTTTCCAAATAGGTTTTAATCAGATTAAAATTTATGTACATATAACAGTTTTTCACGGTTCTCATGTTATCAGTATGTGTACTACAACAGTTCTTCACCTCTTATCAAATGTTAAGTCCTTTAATTTTTTTGATTTGGTAATATGTATGCTTCTATTGCTTTAGTTTCTGTTTTTCAATTCCAAATTGCATTTTGTGGTGTTTCTGCAAACTGTTAATACCAATTTGGGAAATTTAAATTCTCACTACTATATTCTTGTATGCCAACAATCTAAAATTACACAGTTATTAGCATTCACAAAACAGAAGTCTAGACAACTGCCATTCTTAAACACAGATGTGTTTTCTATCTTGTCACTGTCCCTCTGTGGATGATGGAAACAAATTAAAAGACTCCTGCACAGAATTTGGAGAGGACCCAAGAACAGTAAGAATGTCAAGACTCAAGATATGGACATAAACACATTACAGTACTGCAAATTGTTTTGCAGATATATAAAACTCCTTCCTTGCTCCAGCACTTTAATAGTTCAAAACAAAAAATGAGATTAAGCAACTTGGAGATATATTTTGTAATACTAAAGAGTGCAATGGGAACATAAACAGACTAAACAATCATTTCTTTGCTCAAAAACTTCCTACAGTCTCTTATAAATTGGGGAAATTGAATGAAGTATAAAAGTATGAGAAGGTATTATTAGACAAAGTGAAAGAAACAAGTTAAAATGAACAAAAAATGCTTTTTTACTTTGCTTTGTTATTCTAAGGCGAAGGACTTTAAGCTGAATTCTGCAACCACATAGATCATGAACAAACTGGAGGCAAGGAGCTGAACAGTGCTGGAAAAGAAAACTGAATTAAACTTACTCAGAGAGTATGCTTTTATTTTAAGAAACCATGTATCACAGTTTCAAATCAAAATGAGAGCGCCACAATCAAATGGACGTAGGTACAAAAACACTTTAATTGCAGCTATATAAGAAATATTCAAGCTACACAACTTTACTGTTCTGTGCTGTCCAGGAGGAAGGCTGAGCAAGCCAGTTGGTCACAGCACCATCCTAGGCCTGCACTACGGGGCTTGTTTGATGTCACTTCAGTGCCCTTACCACTCCTGCCTGGAGAATTGCTATTCTTTATGGAACACTTAATTTAAAAAAAAAAAACTGTTTCCTCTCTTACAGCCTCTCATAGTGCTTTGCTTGGCTTCATATGGTTTTTTTACCAGCTTTTTCAATTTTATGTTTTTTTTATTCCTGAAACCTTTTGAAAACTACACCAGCCAATATTTGTTTTGTTTCCAACCAAATATCATCTGCCTTAGAGGCCCTCAGAGCAAAATCTTGAAGTCCATATAATGACATAGCAGGCAATTTCTCCAATTTTAAAGTTTTTTCTTTTGACATCATTCTTCTATCTCAAACAATACTTTATCAAAATCCATGTTCTATGAAAATATCAAGATATATTTTTTTCCATCTAGTCCCTTACTTAAAATATTAAGTATGGCCTCAGCACCCATACACACAAACTTTCACTGATAAATTCCCAGCACCCTAATTATTCACATTTTTGCATAACCTTTATGTAATTTTTTTTTCTCAAGTTTATCCACTTATTTCTTTTGTGACACTCCTCAGACATATTTAATGAAGTTCAGAGAGGTTTTCTAGACAAAACAATCAGTTGACAATGGAAAAAATCAGGTAATCAGGCACAGTCTATTTTTAAAAGCAGTCAATGCTGTAACTGCTAGTGCTGCAACATTAAAAAACCCAAAACATTATCATGAACCTTATGTTAAAATTATGAGTGGTAATATCTTAGACTGAAAATAATCACCGACTTTGCAAGTTATTTCGCTCAAAGCTGTCAAAAAATTTTGAAAATCCTGCCCTTACAATATCAAAATTAATTGGTTCTATATTTTTATAAGTCCAAGATTAAAAAAAAAAAAGTAACAACACAACATTTTAAAGCTATTACAATTACAGAAATCTGCCAACGTATCACCTCTAAACATTCAATGTGACACAAGCATGAGAAAAAAGTTTGGTAAGGCAACATATTATATTTAAAAGTCAAGCTACAAGATGGTAATGGACAAGCAAGACCCTTTAGCTGCAACTAACATACTGTCCACATGTCAGGTTAGATTTTTTTTTTAACTAGACTTTCACAGATTGACACTGACTTACCCGGATGTCAAATTAAATTATAGAGAAGAGAGGAAATACTCCTAAGTAGTAGTGAATGGGTGTACTGTATTTTTTTTAAAAAACCATGGCTAATTAGGTAGTTACAATAAAAAAAGACTTTTTTTCTTTATCGTCCACAGGTAAAAATAGGTAGAGATGGCATTAAGATGAACTTTGAATCTTTATACATGCACAGAATAAAATAGCTATAAAGATTTAAGTTTGTCACAGGATGTGCTCTCCCTTTCATTACTTTATTATTTATTTGTTTATGTATTTAACCCAAAACAATATCTTTTTCTATCTGAGCAATGGCTAAATGATAATTCTCAACATACATACATATTGTCATAGTAGTAGTTCCAAAGAGTAGCTATAAGAATTTTAAAAATCCAGAAGTCATTTTATCCATAGAGGATGAAAACAGGAGAGAAATCTAAATTCACTCACGTCAAAATATTTTCACTTACAGCCTACAGTAAGACACCTTCAGTTCAAGGTATGCCTTTGAAAAGAGGCCCCAGTAAATAAATCTGAAAGGTTCTATGAAAGATTGTTTTTCTGGTCCATAGCTCAAGAATACAGCCTTAAAAATGCACATAGATCTGAATGGTCAAAACTAAAGAAAACCCCCAGTAATATTCTAAACATGAAATCAGTCATTTCTCAGTATAGGCACTCTACTTGAAGAGATGCCAAAGCATAATTCCTCCTTTTCAGCTTGTTGTCAGATAACCAATTGACGAAAGTTAAATAAGTAAATAAATAGACAAATAATAAACAAAGTTGGTTTCTCTGAAGTCCTCTGTAACAAATCAGAATACAATGAAACTCTAGTAGGCACTGAGTTATGGGCAGAAATATTCTTAACATTTTATTCTGTATTTTGACTTCAGCTGAGAGTTTACAAAGAGAAGATATCAGAGGCCATCCCTATATGCAAGGACATTGGATTACATGCTGATGTTAGGTTATTCAACTAAATAGTCTGAGTTTCTGAACCTTCTAACATCATTTTTTAACAGGACAAGTAAAATGAATATGGAGTTATTTGGAAGCTGAACAGTTAATTTTTCTAAAAGGAATCATACCTTACAGAATTCAGTGTCTGATATACATATGTGAATTCAGTTTATTTTTTTTACTCTTTGAAAGTCTATAAAACTTCAGCCAGAAAGGACAAATACATGTGCTTTCTTCATGGACTTCTCTTCCTAACTGCCAGAAATTTTTCCACGCTTTGCGACATCTTGCCATACCAGTGTAATATAACTATCTTCATTTCTTAGACCAGTTGCTCAACACTCCCCTTGACATACCAGAAAATTCCTTGTCACACTACTATTACCTCAGCAGAACTTACTTAATTTTAATGAAGATAAAAAGCATTTCAAACCCCAGTGTTTTGTTTTTTTCTTTCAGTTTTTTCGTCTGTTTCCAAGATCTTCAAGCATTCATTTTCCAAGTAATAATACTCTTTTACAAAGTAATATTTCTTTTACTCTTGACAATTTATTTGTTTATAATGTGCTATGTTTCTCTAATATACCAGTAAGAAACACCTACTAGGAGAGAGGGTAAAAAAAGTTGATAGAGCTACAAAAAACAATCAGTGTCAGTCAAATTATTAACAAAAAAAAAGAAGGTTTGGAGGTAAATTGATAATAATTTATAAATAACTTGAAAGAGAAAAATATGAAGTATTAAATAAGTATTTTTTAATGACGAAGGACAGGATGGAAGCAGTGGAGTAACAGATGAAAAAAGATTGCTTTCAACCACAAAAAGGACTAAAAAGGATATTGATAAGTGTTGAAATAATAGTAGTCATTAATAGTAAAAATTGTGAAAGATTAATGTGGAAAGTACTGTACTGTTCACATCTTTAAATCAAGATAAATGCCCTTCTGAAATATACGTTTAATGAAATAAGTTATTGGGCTCAATGTGAGAATAAATGGATAGAATTTTTTGTGATATAGGAGGTCAAATTAGATGATCTAATGAAATTTCTGGTCTTAAAATATGTGAAACTGTGAAGAGTTAACCAATAAACCATATGGTGATAATTTTTTCTGTCCAACTCAGCCAGTTATATGCAATAAATTCTCCAAGAACAGAAAGAACACACTCCAGGGCCTTGTCTTTCCCTGTCTTTTGCACAGTTATATCTATTTCTGAAGGCTAAATTCTGTGTAGTAAGACAATTGTGCCTTGATACAAGGAAAAATGCTGAGTATTTGAAGCTCCTTTCATGAAAGACCAAAAAGCTTAATAAACACCATCTCCCAGAACCTGTTGCTAAAACTCCAAAGTTAATTAACATTTATCAACTTCTCAAATCTGATGAAATTTTTTGAGCTAAAGCTTATTTTTATCAAACAAAAAAGCAAATTACAGTTAACATTCTGACAGTATTGTAACTATTGAATTAAAGGTAACTTTCCACTCTCAAAAAATGCCATATTGATAGTAGCAATCCAAACAGCATTGGATTATTTTTTAATCAAATATCCTCCTCTCTGATTTCAGTCACAACTAATGCAGGAAAGTCCTGTGGTGTGCTGTGCATAATTTATTGCCAAGATGAACAGAGTTATTCCTATAAAATATGTATCAACTCATTCCAAACACATTGGTCTTTTACAGCAGGTTGGTTGTCCACAGAACACTGAAAACAGTAATTTTTCATAATTTTTCAACACACTACCATAAAAATACATATCCTTACAGTGGGTTTGAGGACAAGTCACTAATCTTCCCCTTTAGACAGTATCTTATCTTAGTAGCTGGCAATATTATTCCTTTACTTCTCAGATTGAGATGATTCGGTGTGTTAAAAAAGATTTAATTACATGTTTTGAGTATTTGTTTAAAACATTGCAAGAAATGTTTTTGTCATTCACTCTACACACCATAATAGTCTTTGGCCTTGCAGAATTCTTTGTTCTACAATGTTATATCTAACTTTTCCATTCCTTCTTGCTTTTTATCTGAATCGAAATACTAATGCTGAAAGATATAAAAAAGAATTCACAGCATTTAAGTTTGTAATAGGAACAATCTAATAAAAAAAATTTCTTCATCTATTGATTCTGTCTACCTTTCTTTTGCTGATAAAGTTAGTACTGTTAGAGCAATTTTTTTTTTTTTGGTGTTTTATATAAATCTGTACTTCTATAAGTTGGTTTTTTTTTCTTATCAGAAAACTAAATAATCCATATGTTGAACCAGTTTTCACAACCGCTATTTCATCAAGCTGATCCGGTAAATTGTGTTCCTCCTCAGTTCTCTGTTCTGATATATATGCCTGGACTTTTCTAACTCATGTGAGAACTGGACATAACCCTTGTTTAATTTAAATTGCAGCAGCGAAATAAAAAGAGCTTTAAAATTTAGGACACTTAGCAACGGATGTCCAACAGTTAGGCAGCTGTTATCTGGTACATTTAAAACACGAGGGTAAAAATAAAGATGTTTCACTGTTTCTGCAGTGACAAAGCTTTTTGTTAAGTCTCTTCTTCAAATATTCTGACTATGTAGGGAACACCTTACAGCTTACAACAATGAAAACCAAAGAAGAGGATACAAATAATTTAACTTAACCAAAAGGAAACAAACTCTTTAAACTTCTTTTAAAGTTCAGGTCTTAGGCTGAAAGATACCGTGGGGAGATGACAGATTTGCTGCCACTGAATTAAATTAAAGCACCTATAAATTATATCACCTTGTCTACGCTTCTCTCCCACATCCTCACATTGAAGGAAGATTCATTACAGAATGTCAGCTGGACATGAATTTTAAATGAATGAATTCTCAACTAGTTAATTACAAGTAGAATCCAGTTCTTTGTATTTCCAGAGCAACAAAGAAATATATTACCTCAGCTACTCTGAAACATAAAAGCTACATTATAAATTTATTAAAACTAGAATCTCAATCCAGCCTAACCAGTTTTCCAGGATGACTGCTAAGAGAGAGAGGTGAGGTGAGAGTGAGAAAAAACCTGTCTGAGAGACATCTTCATGGATTACATTGTCTACTGATTAGAATCAAATATTCTCAATACAATACTTGAATTCTGTAAATTGGAAAATTCCTATGACTATGTCTACCTTGTTGAAACCATAGTAAGGGAAATTTTACTGTCTCAGGACTTTTGCCAGCATAATTATATTAATAAATATAATAATTACACAATAAATAAAACTGTAGACATTCCTGTTGTATGTAGTTGGCCATATCAACTAGAGGACAAAGAATTCATCAGAATATTTGTATTTGTTTGTAGCTTCAACCTAGAATGTTGCAATACAAAGACTTTATTTTAAAGAGACAAAAATTAGTAATATTTATTTTGCATACAGATATGATACACTAGTTTTGTGGGGGTTTTTGACTGTCAATATAACCTTTACAAGTAATGTATAAATATCTTAGCTATACTTCCTATTTTGATTCATTAGTATTCAGAACTAGTTTTCCTCTGATTAATCCTTGATGTAGGAAGCTAAGAAATGAAATATTAATACAATCTGAGGATCTACTATAACTGCAATTCATTTTTCCTAATTAGAACCTGAACATTTTGTATAACAAGCTGCATTTTTCCTTACATGAGCTAGATTTCAAAAATAGCTGCAGAAAGACCACCAATATGGCAAAACGAAAAAGTGGGGAAGAATTATGAATAATCACTGTCCAAAGTATGTTAAATCAAAATTGGTTGAAGAAGTGATGTACCAACCTGTAATACTCTTTTTAAAATACAGGGAAACACACTTCACACAGTCATTCCTTCACACTCAGTATCTTTATAAAAAGACTTCATAGAACATGACATTTTGGGTTGTGTTGGTTTTGCATGGCCTGGTTTTTGGTAGCAGGGGGACCACAGAGGTGGCTTCTGTGAGAAGCTGCTAGAAGCTTCCACCATGTCCAGCAGAGCCAGTTCCTGATGGCTCTGAAGATGGACATGCCGCTGGCCAAGGCTGGGCCAATTAGGGAGGTTGGTAACCCCACTTTGATAGCATATTTAAGAAGAAAATCAAAACAAAGTAGGAGCGAGTTTTTCTTCTAGTCAGAGAAGAAGAGGTGGTGAGAATATGTGAAGGAAACAACATGGAGACACCAAGGTAAGTGGAGAAGGAGGGGGAGGAGGTGCTCCAGGCACCAGAGCCAAGGTTCCTCTGCAGGCCGTGGTGCAGACCATGGTGAAGCAGCTGTGCCCCTGCAGCCCATGGGGGTCCATGGGGGATGCAGAGATCCACCCACAGCCCATGGGGATCCATGGGGGATGCAGAGATCCACCCACAGCCCATGGGGGAGGTGCCCGTGCCGGAGCGGGTGGATGCCTGGAGGAGGCTGTGATCCAGTGGAAGACCCACTGGAGAGAGGGTCCTGCTTCCAGGTTGGAGCAGCCTGTCCTTGGGAGGACTGCACCCGTGGAAGAGTGACCCAAGGCGCAGCAGTTTTGGGAGGACTGTTGCCTGTGGGAGGCACTCACATTGCAGCAGGTGCAGTAGGACTGCTGCTCGTGAGAGTGGACCTACAGTGGAGAAGTTCATGGAGAACTGTCTCCCATGGGAGGGACCCACGGTCTCCCAGGGGAAGGACTCCTCTCCTGGAGCAGCAGAAGAAAACTTCAGGTGATGAACTGACCAAACCCCCATGCCCTGTCCCCCTGCACTGTCAGTGGGAAGGAGGGAGGGACTGGGGGAAGAAAGGGGTTTTTAAGGGCTTATTTTACTTCTCATTATCGTCCTCTGATTTTGTTAGTAATAAATTCACTTTGTACATTTAAGTTGAGCCTGTTTTGCCCTTGGAGTGTTTTCTCCAGTCCTTATCTCAACTCATGAACCCATCGTTAATTTTTTTTTCTCTCCTCTGCCTAGCTGTGGCAGGGGAGAGTGAATCACTTCAAACCAAGCCTAGTGACACTTCAGAGACAGAGTCAGAGAAGCACGCATTTGCTTTATTCAGCCCTGGGTGCGTGGGCAATCACTCCTCCTAACTTGCACACACAGCACTCTACACAGCACAATATATGGTTACATTCATGCATATTCATTACGTTCCTCAGGATAGGAGTGGTTATACAAATTACTTCTCAGAAGTCATTAATATCATTAACATACGTGGTACGCAAGTGCAATGTACTCTGGTGGTCACACTGAGGAAGGCTCCACGTCTTCCTCGGGGGTCGTTCTGATGAAGGCTAGTAGTCTTCCTCACAATGCACTTTTCACCTTTCTTTCTGAAGCATGAGCAGTCCTTCGTTGGCTGATTCAGCGGTTTCTGTGCTGGTTTCAACAAGTTCTGTTCCTCTTATCTTGACAAGGCTAAGGCGCATCCTGATTCTTAGGCTTGTCATTAATATTTGCTGACTCTTAATAGTTAACTTGTGCTTACATGAGTTAACTATTGATCAACTCCTTTCAAGAGTGAGTGAACGGCTTTTGTGGGTGCCTGGTACTTGGCCAGTGTCAAACCACAACATGGGTATACATCAGAAATGTAGGAAACCAATTCTCTAGGTACTAAAATCTGGTGTCTAGAAGGTAAAGACATAAGTGGAGCTTTGTACTTCAATATATTAAAATATATGACATTTTTATTTAATATGGAAATAGAATTTATCTCAAGAAACTTTAGTCACTAAATATTGTTGTGATTATATTAGTCATTGTATTATTCTACCATGAAGTGTGTGCTATATAATTTCATTTAGAGCAATAATTAAAACAAGGATTGTCCTTCAGGATACATTCTGGAATTCCCCTGGGAAAGTATCCTGTGGAGATGGGAACCATCCAATCTCTGAATCCTTTCGAAAGTTGCCTGACTATGCCTATTCCTTCATTGGACACTTCCAGTCTCAGGATCAAAACCAGAAGGAAGAAAATAATTTATTTATGATTCCATATGCTAAGGCAGTAAAGCATTCAAAACACTGGAGTCCTCAAGAGGCTAAACTGATACATGACTTTGGAAAAGGGGAAACCAAACTGCTACAGACACTTGCAGAGTCTGCAATGGTAAGGAGCTACTTTAGATGAGAAATGGCCAGACAGTCTTCACAGTTTTCACAGGCCCTAGTGAAAAAAACAATTATTGAACTATTGAACTATTGAATTACTGAACACAACACTGAATGGTTGAAAATACCAGGGTTTTGTTTTTAACAATTCTTTTCTTTTTTCTGTGTATGTGAGTGGGTGATTTTTGTTTTAATTTAACCTAAATCAAAGTGGCTTTTTTAACTGAACCTTCCTGAAAAATCTTGGAAGAGCTTTTTACTCTGCTGTCTGTGTAATTAGTGTTCAAACCAATTTGTAAAGATCCAGTGCAAGTTCAGAAATGTTAGTGATTAATAGTTTGACTGCATACTGGAGAAGATTCCCTTGTTTCTTGGTCTATGCACTTAGACAATTCAGAGTTCTTGAAGAGACTGACCTTGGACTGAAAAAAAGATTTTAGGCATGAGGGCTTTTAAATAAATAACTATAACCTCAAAAAAAGGCATTGCAAGTTTACTTATACAATATACTACTTTGAGAAAAAACAAACCCAGTTTTAATTGTGAATGTGTTAAATGACAGATTTTTTCTTCACTATAAATATAAACTTATAAATAGAATGACGAATAAAAA
Source organism: Dicrurus megarhynchus (assembly GCA_013399195.1). Classification (NCBI taxonomy): domain Eukaryota; kingdom Metazoa; phylum Chordata; class Aves; order Passeriformes; family Dicruridae; genus Dicrurus; species Dicrurus megarhynchus. The sequence continues at coordinate 40,128 of VXAD01013018.1, read as the reverse complement.
AAGCCAAACCAAAACCAACAACACCAAAACCAATGCATTGTCTGTTACGATTGCCTAAGGGTGGTGCAGGACATTCAGAAAATCAAACTCATTCCCCTTCATTAACAGCTGTGAACATTTCTAATAAGCAATTAGCAGAATGGTTTGATAAGAAGAACAAGATTGTTTTGAAGTATCATCATTGTCATGTTAATGTAAATAGTGGCTTAAGTGTATGGCACTTGACAGAATTCCTTACTTCTGCAGCAGTTGTTTGAAAAGAGCATGGCCTGTATTCATATTCCTATTCCATTTGAGGGAAGCTGTGCTGTTATGCAAAATAGCTCATTTATTTGCGTGAAATACTGACAGTATCAGTGCTACCTCTTTTCTCATTTCTCAGAATCTTCTCGTTTTATCAACTACCACTTTCTAGCATGCATGGAACTAATACTTCTTGCCATTAGATTTGGAAACATGCTTTTCCTTTTTTTAAATTTTTTTGTTTTAATTTTTAATCAAGACTCTAAATCTGCCCTATTCTTTTTTCTGTTTTTCTCAGAATACCTTTGTCTATTTCCTGTTTATCTAATCTAAGCTTACTGTCAGTCACATAAAGACATCCATTTTTCTGGTCTTATTTCAGTCAGTGAAGGGAAACAAGTCTTTACAAAGGGTTATTCTTTTCTTCTTAACATGTTTTTGTAAAGAACTCTGAAAGTACTAATTTCTTTGCATTAAAAGGGACCTAACCAACTAGTTCAAACTTTAGCCATGTGAAAAAGCTGGGTGAGATGAACCTAAGCTTCAAGAAGCATTTATCTATTATATTTATGATGTTATTTCTGACTAGAACAAAACTGGTCTATCCCCTTATCTCTAGTTCAAATCTGTCATCCTTTCATCTTTTCGTTTGAGCAGTATCTTTTCCTTTTCAGTATGATGTTTACCACATCACCAGGACAAAATCAAGCAGGCTACCCAAGATGAAACAACTCATGTTGTGTTCTTGGCTCATTTGTGATAAATTTCAATGTGTAAGGGACACTCTCAAGCATGAGAAATAGCATGGAAAATTATCCCTCAGTTTTAAATTATTTCAAATATTTCTTTTTTGTGATTAAATACATTTAATAATGAACATTGTCATCAGCTGTACAATTATCAGGTAACATACTTGAAGTATAATTTGGGTGGTACTCATGCAATACATGAATTCAAAGTAAGTTGAGTTAGTACATCCCCTAATGTAGGTTAAAAAAGAAAAATCTTCACAAAATTCAATGATCGACTTTTTCTTACAGACAAAAACAGAAAAGGGTTTTTTTGTAATGCAAAAATAACAAAGAATGATTATCAATCATCTAAATTATCTGTACACAAAGTGAGATATAGAATAATTCAAGGAGACATAGAAGTCATTAGATGCCAGATAGTTCTATCTCATTAGCACAATAAAAACTTAGTTTGATGTTTCACATCACTTGATCATCAGAGAGCAAGATCCATACATAATTGATAAAAACAGAGAAAAGCTAGAGATTAGGGCAAACACTTATTTCCAAAGCTTTAAAATGCCAATGGAATTGGAATTTGAGAAAAGAGAGAACTTACCTTGTTTACATGATAAACCTTAAGAAAAAATAAAGAAAGAATGGATGCTAAAGTTGTCAAACTCTTTACACCCTAATGTATGCATGTAATATTCAGACATATGTTCCTCTGCATTTCTGAAAAATTCTTAGGGCACTTTTTCAAATTTTAGCTGGATGTATGCTCTTAATTCTGACCCACTCTGTAATAAATGCAAACAATAGGAATTATTAAAGAGAGTGATGCATTAGTAGACAAGGCAGTAAAAAACTTAGCCAGAGGAAAAGGCTTACTTGATCTTCTTGCTATCAAAGTTATTATTGAGAGCAAGAGAATGAAAGAATCTTGTTGCTGGTGACCAAAATCTGTTGAATATAAAGTAGAGAGCTAGTGGATACTTGAAGCTGCCAGAAAATTCAAAGCAAAAGTTGTAATAAAGGAAATATTAAAAACAAAGTACTGAATCAAGGCTGTTTTCCCAAAAGTCTATCTGGTAGAATAAAAGAGATTACTTCATCAAAATGAGGAAAGGAATACAAGTGACCTTGTATGGTTTTATTAGAGATATATGGCAAAATATTTAGAGGTTTTTTGTTTGTTTGGTTGGGTTTTTTGGTTTGGTTTTTGTTTTTACAAAAATCTAATGCATTTATTTTAGATTTTAGTGCTGCTTTTGGACATAAAAATGCCTCACATCATCAGTTTCTAGCTTTGAAGATATGACTTTGCATTCCAAAGTCATAAGATAATCAGTGATAGGGAGAATATTTTGTTTTGACCCTTGTATTTACAGAATAGTTATTGACATGAGACCTCTCTCATATAAATATAGCAAAAGTTAAGCATGTTAGTTCAAAAAATGTATTATTTATTTATTTAATATATTCAAGATATTTTTCTACTTTACTTTTCCGTACATTGAAAAATGTTTGGAAAAAGTTTTGGAGAAAGTATGAACCAAGTCAGACCATCATATCTTTCAAATACTTAAAGGAGTGCATGCACCATGTGGCTGAATATTACAAAAGCAGTTACAGTTTTAGGGGGAGTCCCTATCCAGAGTAAATGAAATTCTTTGAAATCATCTTCAGCATGTATCAGATTAAGGGAAAAACAAATAAAAATTTACAAAATTAAAATACAAACAAGAAATGATAGATGCATTTTTACAGGAGATGAAAATAAAGCAAAAATTAAGCAAAACAAAAAATACTTTTTGTATCACATGTGAGCTATTAATGAGACTATCATTCTATAAAACTTACAAGCCTATCGTTCTCAGGTATTGTTTTTTTTAAGGTGGCCAGTTTTATGCCTCATCCTATTGTTTTAACTATTAAAAATCATAAAATCCAGGCTGACTCAAAACAAGAAGCATCTTGAATAGATTAGCAGCAACAATCTGAATCATAAGAAAACAACTTAAAAAGGGAGGATTTTAGTAGCTTTTGGCATTCCACATATCTCAGATGATAGTTCTGGATCACTCATTATCAACTGACCATCCAGCTGGAAACAAATGAAGATACTTTTCTAAATAAAGGACTGAATATGTTCAAAGAATATCTCTCTCACAGATTCTTGTTTCTCTGTCGCTCTTTAACCTCTTCTGTATATATAGTATGTATATATATATATATAAAAATTCAAATTTATATTTTCTCTTTGTTGTTTTCCCTTCACTTTTTGAATGAATGAAAGAATGAATGAAAGAATGAATGAATGAAAGAAATACTGCAGTATTACTCTGAGTCACATAAGTTGCTTTTTAAAAAGGTGGTGGGGGATTCTGCAGCTAATTAGTACTGCATCCAAATACTTCTAACAGCACCATGGAGCTAGGCCCAGCTGCTCTCCAAGATTCTATGTCTGTTAGGTGTCTACTTTGCCACAACCGTTTTTCCAGTTTGAAAAGTAATGGTATCAATGGTCAATGTTTCATAAATATATACAGGGAAAGAACATTTACTGACAGAATTACAAACATCCACTTAGTTTCAGTTGACTTAATTTTTCAGAAATACATAGCCCTGGATCCAGTTTTACAGCGTGAATAGTTGAGAGCAGATGATAGAAATCCAGCTAAATGTGTCTTATGTTTGAATACTTTGCAGTCAACTAGAAATATGGTTTATGTATATTTTCCAGATCTTTTTTACCTGATTTCCCTAAGCTCTTGCCAATTAAAGTGATCACTGTAAAACAAGGACATGTAATGTACAGACTACACATGAATGCGAAGACAGCTGTCACAGAAGCAAGTAAAACATTAATAAAACTTTGCCTGCTGTGAACTGTAAAATGTATCTTTGGGAAATTATCAGACTAACTTAAGGAACAAAGTACTCACATTCAGTCTGAAACAATGGCTTTACGTACAAAATAGCAAAACCAGCAATTTAGAGAAATGGAGAGCTTCATTCCATAATTAGTATTAATTTTGAAATACTAAGCTAATCAAACACTTCCTTGAGCACATTGGATGCTCACCCTGCAATAAGGTAGATGTACAAAGCAACAAAACTAATCTGATTCGATGACTTTAAGAATACAGACTTTTAAAAAATAAAAAAAAAACCTTATTCAGTAATTTTAAAACATCATTTAAAGCGATGTAGTCTGGAAAACATTTTGACTGAAATAGACGCATTTCATATGTATGTATCTCTCTATCTACCTGTCTTTAAAGATATAGTTATGAAAGAGTCTGAACATGACATATGTTACATTCCTTAGTATGTCAACTTACATTTCATTCTGATAGCAGAACCTTAAAATTTTAGATATAAACCAGAACAAAATAAAACACATCTTCAACATTAAGTCCAAATTATTTTCAAACACAACTTATATCGGTTTATGATTTTCTGTTTATTATGACATCAAATATATTTGGATGAGGTAATAATGATATCTGTAAGTGAATGTACATATTTATGATTGATTTTGAAAACAGGAGGCCAAACAACACCACTGTCTAGTTTAGAACTTCTGACTGTAAAAAACAGTGACTGGAAAACAAATTTAAATTTCCAGATTCTGGTACAAGCCTGACTTTGAAAGTAGAAAACATAATCCAAATAACATTCTTTATGGAATAATTCAGTTATCACAACTCATTGTTTCCATACAAAAAGATTCTAACACTGAGTACATCAAGGAGGATACTGTACATATTTAATTTTTTTTCTTAAAATGAAATATTTGCCTTTTTACATCCCCAATAAGACTTCTTCAAATTTAATTATCTGATAATACAGAAACTAAGAGGAAGTAAAATTCTCTCTTTTCATGGAATGCAAAAAACTGTGTAAAAACATTCAAGGATACCAGATTAATTCATAGAGGTAACTACTGTACTAAACTATAATGCATATATGTAAAAATACAGTATTTGAATATGCTGTATTTTTACAGAGTGATAGGATAATGACAGCTGATTTTATAATAACCTGCTTAACAAAAGAAAGAAGGTGAAATTGATCGGTTCTATTTAGAAAAGAGAAAAAAAAATAGCCATATCAAATAGGTTTAACAAAGGAATATATCACTGACACATGACCACAAAGGTAGAGGCACTGCATGAGTGACTTTCAAAGTCTAAACTATCCATGTTTTTAAGATTCAGTTTCCTCAAATTTTTCATAAATGCTTCTGAATAAAATGTCTATACCACAGGAGGTAAATATGTAGGTTACCTGTTTTTACTCTAATCAGGACTCAGGAATAATAAATGGGTAACCTTATATATTTCATTGAATGCCTGGCAAAAATCAAATAATAATGCAAAAACTCTCTCTCCTCTACTGATCACACTTTTAGAAATTAATTATCTTTATGAAGACAGAAAAAAAATTAATCTTTTCAACTAGAGTTGGTTTTCCCCAAATCATCTCAGTTTGCAGAGGGACCACACTTCAGCAGAAAAAAAGATGATGCACCTATGTATAATTTTTTATAGTTTTTCCTGAACCACATGATCTTATTCAGTAATCAAATTATCCTCTAGCAGACACAAAGAAACAGATTTATCTGCTTAAAACTAATGTGACCAGAGACACCTGGGGGTATTCAAGACATTTCCCTGCTGTTGGTAGGTATGACACATGAGCTACAAAAATTCACTGTCTCTCTAGCAGCAGTTAGAGGCAAAGCTGGATACTTGAGAGTGTCTAAGATACAGCTATGATCATTTTAAAAACTGTAAATTAGGGTGTCTTTCCAATAAACTAACAAATTTCATTACCAAGGCATACATATTGAGTTTCTGAATGAGGAGCAGCTTACTCCAGTCAAAATGATTTCTGATAGAAAGAAGAAAGAAAAAAAAAATTAAAAACCTCCATAGGGTACTGAGTCAGTACTTTTGATTTACTGTGTATGATTTATATTTTATAGATTTAGATTTATATTTTATATTGCAACAAGGTAGTAGCAAAGAATCATCCTATTTTATAGAAAGGCTAAATCTTGACCTTGAGATAAAGGATCTGTAACCTTTAGAGTAAGACTAATGTGGTTATCTGTCTGGAAACCAAATGCTTTTATTTATGTTCAAATCAAAATTTGCTCAATGGACCTTTTAATCTATTCTTCTTTAGGACAATACAAACTACAGAAAGATCAGCTGAGGCTTTGAGATTAAAAAAAAAAAAATCTTGGTCTGTAGGGAAGGGGATGCACACGGAACGTTCCTGCAAGTTTTTATTTGCTTTCTATTCATATGACTTGCATATTCTGATCTCTTTAGCAAATGTTATGAATATGATTGCTTTACAAAATTCTGGGAAATTAATTTTAGTCAGTATGACAGTAAATATCTGATATGCACAGACCCTGGGAGGAAAAGCAATCACTGAAGAGAGAGAATGGTTTTGTAGGACAGGTAGTTAGGTAAGCCAAGAAGGGGTAAGAAGAGTTTGTTTAGTGGTGTTTCCTCTTCACAAAAGCTGTTTTTATTTTTAGCATGACAAGGACACAAACATTTCCCCAAAACCAGTGAGAACTCCCTTTGGCAGGTAAAAACTTAACTATGCATTAAAAATGTGTGTGTCCTTATCTACAGGATACCACTTTTATTTTCAACTGAAGAGGGCCAGAGAGTGTTATATGTGCAAGAGATTCTCTTTCACCAGTAATTTATTAGTAGTCATTATGTTCAATTATTATGGTCACAGAGAGTAAAAAAAACTCAGTTGAAATCTGACTATACAGCCTGGATATAACCCCTTTCCTCTTTATCTTTTCAATGGTTTCCCAGGCAAAGTCCTGGCTCTGTTTAGTGAATTTTCCTGCCAGTTTTTGAATCTCACATAGCCTGCCAGGTCTCTCCCAACACACATCTGCTGCTGTACTGATTCCCCTCAGTAACCTGCTGCTCTATCAGATGCTGGCTCAAGTTACTGTTCTTGCCAAGGCAGGACATGCTGAGACCGTGCCCAACGGCTGGACTGGCCCCGACTCTGGGACTTTGCCATTGCTGCTTCTGCCTGGTTTCCATTCAGTGGCCTGAATTTCCTGCTGCAATACTTCTTTTGTCTCAAAAAAGACCCAAACCCACTTCTGAACATACCTGTGCAGGGAGTCTAAAGAGTGAGGTACCTTTGTTAATCATGTTGGATTAATTCTTATCTACCTCCCTATACATCTCTGGCTTTGGTTCTTGTTTTGGCACTATCTTCTGATCTGAATATAAATAAAAATATGCTTGGATTTAGAATTTAGCACTGCTAAGCAAATGTAGATGGAAAAGAATTGACTGAACACTGCTCTGGCATGTACATTAACCCCAAGATGTATTTGCAATGAGTTCCGTGTTACAATTTTGTGTTGAAGAATCCCAAAACTACTGTTTGGTTTTTCACTTATTAAAACCAGACGAGTTTCCAGAAGCTGAGAGATCAAGCAGCTATCTATGTTCAAAGTAACTCCATTGAGTGCCAACAGCCACCTCACTCTGATGAAGAGCTAAAATGTTGAGCTGACAAAGCTACAGCTTGGCACACATTGCAGCAATGTTATTCCCCGCCAATTTCTATATTTAGTATAAAAAATTATGTTTTCCTAGACCTTATGCAGCACCAAATCCTTTTGTTTTTTTTTTCTTTTAATGAGTTATTTGCTCAGTTAGTGGTTGTTCAAGTTATATTTGACTGCATGAGAGAGTGGAAGAAACAATTTTCTGAAAAATAATCTGCAGACTAAGCATTTTTAGAACAGTACTTGATCAAATAAATCTCTTATAGAAATCAGTGCTAAATAAAAAAAAGTGCAATCACATGTATATATATACACACTCTAATCCTGTGTACATATATATATATATATTTATGTCTTTATTTATTTACATAAAGGAGTAATGTCTTCAGAGGTTAAGCATGTTTTTATACTGTAGAGGTTCATAGAGTATGAAGTTTAAACAGCATATAACCCCGTGACAGATCACAGCATATATTACCATAATTGTTGTTGTTCAAGAAGTTAAAAAATTTAACTTTTCATTATAAAAGTCTACATGGCCACACTTTTCAGTATAAACTCAATTCAGTCTAAATAACACATCTGTTACTCTTACTGTCTGGTTTAGCTAGGTTTATTACTTCTGGAGTGCTAGCAATATATTTTATAAGGAATGATAGAAGAAGAATATGCCCTAAGATTCTATTGCAAATTAGAGGTACTGCTGTCCTAAGGCCTTAGATGTTCTTTTTGTTCCCAAGAGAGGAATCTTTTTAATGGGATTTTGTGAAAAATCCCTGCTGGACATGTGGGTCATATGACTACAGGAATTGGAATTGTCAACAACATGCATTTTAAAAATACATTTTCAATTCTTTCTGTTTGTGTAATGGTTTTGAGCCTTCAGGGTTTCCATTTTCAAATGTTTACTTCTTCCAGCCTAAGTACTAGAAACTATACTCTTTTTTCCATGACAGCAAAAATGCTTCTGTCACTAAATCCTTCTAGAATCTAGGAATCAAGGAAAACATGCCTATGAGTTTATGTACATGTATTTTATAAGTATTTATATAAATAATATGCATATATATATGTCTATTCTAAACATTAAAACTATGTACCTACCATGTAGGTCATATCTATTAATACTACTCTCTCTTCCTCAGTGATAAGTTCCTCAGCATCACCACTATCATTATCACCTTGGAAACACCTTTTGTTCATAATAAAGATCTGTTTTAATCAGTAAATAATTATAAATAATTACAACGACAAATAGAGAAGAATATTGATTTGGGTTTGAAATTTTCCCTTTGTTTTCAGACATTTTTGGTGGTTTTCTAGGTTAACGTTATTCCCAAATCATAAAATATCCATGAATGAAAAAAAATCTACAAAAAAAAGAGATCATCATTGTCATGAATTATCACGATAATGATCCTGATTGTGACTGTTATTTGTTTGTGCCCCCTGTATGCTCTCTGAGCTCAGCCAGAACAATCCTGTTCTTAGAATGTACCTATCAGCTTGTTCTGTGCTACGGCAGAAAAGAAACTGTTTTCAGAGAAGTATCCATTATTATTCAGCAAAGAAAACAAAAGACTGGAGTTTCATTACTTCCTGAGCACAAAGCAAGTAAATATTTTTTCTTCTTTCGTTTCTCTTCTGAGAAATAAATATTTCAGTATTGGCCTTAGCAGTTTGGAAGAGTAGACAAGATTTCAGGAATGCAAGTTTTTTGCTCTACCTATAGTATATGAAAAAATGTAAATTATTTTTCATAAACCTTTTTGCCTATATCCACTGGTCATCACAAATTCATCCTGATATCATTAGATCATGGAGAGTACAATAGTTCAAACTTCCTGTATCTAAATTTCCACCTTTTTACATTAGACTTTTTACATTATATACGTTTCCCAATATGTAAATAAAAGTTTGTTTTGTTTTTTTCTGTGACGTATATACACACATTTTGGCATATCACAGGTTCCTACAGGGATTTGAAAACTTTTGATCTAAACTTGTGGTTTCTGAAAAAAAAATTGACTTCATGTCCTGAAATTATAATATTTTGACTAATGTTATATACAGTATTCCAACTGTCAGATGGTGTCTTCCATAATTGATTGCCCTTCCAAAATTTCTTCCAAAGTAGGTTATAGTATCTGATAGGCAATAAATTATAATGAAGTGAGTTTTGTCACTGAATTCATAATGCATCTGGTCTTTGGGTGTGTAATTTTACAGCAAGATGCCAAAGATTCATTTACTTGAGACTGAACATGGTTGATAAAAAACTCCTTATAAAAATGCATTGTTTTGACTTCTGGTCTAAAATTGCACATTATGTAGAAATTGAATTAAACTGAACAGGGTAATTCTTGTTTTTTCATTTATTTTAATGTAAATATAATTTTTTTCATGGATTGACTAAATTGATTAGTGATGTAAATGTTAAATTAATTTTGATGGAGAAAAAGATATTCCAAAGTGAAGCTCTGACAAGGTGTTTATTCACTGATATTTATTTAGGATGTACTTATAAAATACTTCGTAGGGAATAATGACATCCAGAGCATAAATATCATATGCCAGTTATTTTTCCATCAATAAAGTGTATTCTTTAGATATTGTGTATGTACACACAGTGTCCTGTTTTGCCTGAAACATCCTTTATTTCATGAACCTCACAAAATAACATGAAAAATGTCAGATTTGGTATTACTTTTGATAAACACACTTTGCAATTAGACTTTTAGAGACAAACATTCTCATTGGCTCCAGTTTGCATAGTTTTTTCTGATTTTACATTACAAAAAGAACAAATCCATGGAAGCTGAGATGTAAAATTTTCATCAGGAAAGAACATTCTTCAACAAATTTTATAGTTCTAAGGTCTAATTTTGTCCAAATTCTTCCTGATATTTAACTGTATTTCTGCAAAAACTGCAGTATCACTGTTAAGGTATTAAGGCTCAAGACTCACCATCACCTTTTGTGGCCTTATAAGTTTAGTCTGATGTGCTGCCCATTCCTTCTGAGATGGATCTATAAACAGAAAGAGGTGGCAATGCTGAAAATCAAGGTGATGAAAGAAAAAAAGCTGATGTTCTCCCTTAAAGTAAATTATAGGATGCTCTACTGTATGAAACTCTGAATGCTTGAGAAACCACCTGCTTACACAGCTACCATGACACAATGGTTCAAGACTGCAGGGCTGCCAGCATTCTGTAGTCTCTCTCCTTGGTAGGGCCAGAGGTCTACAGGGATTTTCCAAGAGCATACAACTCTAGATGAAGGCAGTACTCAGAGGTAGAGGAACAGACACAGAAGAAAACATTTAATGAGGTCAAACATATACTAACTACAACAAAGAGCGAGACATTTTCTGCATCATTTTCTGCTGGTTATAAAATAGAACATGTATTTTGTTATCCAACAGCACTTCAAACAACACACATTTTAGTCTGAGTTAGTTGAAGCTCCCCCATTTATGATGCTTATCAATCCCCTCTGTAAAATACTGTGAAATTTTCTATGATGACGTTTTGCCATTTTCACAGATCCTGTCACATTTTTTGGGGAAGAGATTTCAAATTAAATGAAATACAGCCATTTGAATCAGAAAAGTTAATTTAGTTTTCTGTGAGGTGCAAACTTTTACACATGTATACAGAGCAAAATGTACATGCTCGTGCACACTCACTGTCACATCTTACTTTTCTCAAAGCTGAATTCCCCAGGACTGTGTTGGCAGCTTACCTGAGTAATGGCAGATAAATTATGTGCAGCTAGGCAAATTTGACTGTCATGGGGATAACCCCTCAATCAGGTCTGGCCTTGGATGCCTCAAGCATTGAGAGAGGCATCGATGACAACAGGGAGATGTTTCACCTTCCTGACTTCAGTAGCATTGCTCTCCTGAACCAAATTCATGGGGTAACAGAAGTCCTGTTCTGAGAACACACACATTACTCATCTTGTAATGCAACCCATGTGTAACAGATTTGCATATTCAGGTTTCAATTCTATGGACCTTTCAGGCATTTTTAAAATAATCCCTAATTTTATATTTCTTTATATATTGTAGGATGTGAACATATATCATACATTGCATGCACATTTAATGCACTAGGTTTACTAAGAAGGGTAATTGAGAATCTGAGAGAATAATGCATCAGTTTTCCTTTTATTCGTGTATTTAGGTTTCTTCTATTCAAAAAGTAGTTTTATGTGACACTGGATACTATGCACAACAAATACTGATTCTGAATAAATTAGAATTTAAAAGGTAATAGTGGCGGATTTTAAAATTGTTTTTGCTACATAAACCTTGTCAACCTGATAGTAGGAATAAAAATTATAGCAAGGACAATTAATCATTATGACATAAGCTGAAATGTAATGTTTTGAAGGATTTCAGCCATTTGACTTGAATTACAAATTTTGGATTCTAAAGGAAAATTGTTTTCAAACAAAATACCCTAATATCCATTATTACCCTGAATTTTTTTGCTAAAAAATTCTGACCTATTTCTAAGTGGGAATGATTGTGGTGAGACCAAATGCTAGCTTCAGCTGTGTCCCTGTACAGCCTGCACAATACAAAAGATGTTTTACTATTTTTGAGGCTTTAAAAAAAACAGTCTCTGGCAAATGTCACAAACAGTATCACACAGGTTTAGGTAGAGAACATAAAGTCTTTAATTCAGTTCCAGATACAATCAGCCCAACAAGGGATAGATTAGGAAGACCCCTCACATAGCTGGTTTGTGTCTTGACCCATGCAGGACTTTAGCTGAACCTTAACAGACCACACACTCAAGAAAATGAAAATTGCATGGGTAAAACAGAATAAAAAGTGGAATCCACAACTAGCACTAGGTTTTTAATGTACAAGGCCACTCTGACATGGACACAGTATATGAGCAAACTTTAAGATCTCAAAGCTGGGATACAGCACCAGAAGAAAAAATAATGGTAAACTTGCTTCATACATGGCCATCTCAGTAGATTGCTCACTTTCAAGACCTCCAGAAAGGCTGAATACCTTTGTATTGGCTCAGAAGTCTGCAGGCAGCGGGCAGTGTGTTCCTCTGCTTGACCGTCTATTAAGAAGCACTGAGCATGGTGCTGAAATTTTGTGAGCCACACACTCTACTCCTCCCAGATGGGAGAATACCATCCTTTCCTAGTCAGATTCCAATTTTTCAAAGTTAAAGCAAATTAATACATTTTGCTGATACCTGTTATTGTTTTTGCATCATCTGTTTGTTTCAGTAAGGATTTCAATAATGTTCCTTTCTTTCCTCATCCATTTACTCACTTTTTCTTAATGTCTCTCATAATTTTTCAGAAAAAAAACCAAAAACCAACCTTACCTGTTTACACAACCTACTTATCTTTGGACATCTGCCATTCTACTACCTTTAAATACTAAGAAACACGTATATGTAGATTAAACTCCAACTGTGTGAGTGAAGTACCCGTACTCGTAGAAAAAAGACACTTTTGTCCTAGGTTTTGAAGGCAAAGGAATAGAAAACTGTATGACCTAAAGGATATTCCAGGAAGATCTGAATTTCTTCTGTATAGAAAGATTCAAGTTGAAAGATATATGCTAATACATGTTAATTTGTGAATATAATTTCAAAAAGGACACTGACTTGGTACCAAAAATTATGTTGACTTTTCTGTGTCTTTTTGACATTGTCATTTGAATCTTTCTAAGTCAGTATATCTCTGGTAATAATGTCTGATAATAAATCTCTGATGAAAACTGAGTAAATCTCGGATGATGGCTCTGACTGATAAAAGTATTTAAAATGTATTTTTCTTTCACAAGTACCACTGACACTGATGAAGACCATTCCAGAATAAACCTTAGAAATATTTTGAATATAGAACATTTCTGCAGCTGCTGACACTCTGCAATGCAGAGACATGCACACGAATATTTGATGCAACTGAATTTAACAACCTGTCATTAAAGTGTGTCATGACCCAGAAGTGGGTGTGATGTTCATTATAAATTCTCATTTGGGCTGAGTAAAGAAACCAGTCCACATGTAAAGGAACTCTTACACTTTTTTATATAGTTGCTTTAACTGCAGCAGCTAGCCCACTATATAGTCATAGAAGTGGTGGCTACCGAGATCTCAACATTTACAACAAAATTTATCAAGCTCTCACCTCTCTCAAAGAACTTTGATATGGAGTAAGGGGTAGAATATGATTTTCACACCTGCCAAAATACAAGAAGAGAAGAGAGATTAAAGATGGAAAAGAGACAAAGTGAAGGAAGAAGATCACCAGTCCATAGATCCCACATTGATTCTGCCTCCATGGATGTGCAGGATCTGGGGTCAACAAAAGCTCAGGGTGGATCCACACCCTTTTATATCTTCCCTAGTCTTACTTTTTGCACCATATGCTAATGTTCATGCATGGGCAGAGAACCCTTTAGAGCCCTCCAGAAAATGAGTCAGGGGGAGCTGGAGGTCTTTGGTGGTCCTGGAGTTCCCTTTAGTGAGGTGCCCAGAACCTGACCTTTCTTTTGATGCAGGTGCACTGAGCATGCGTCTTGAAGAAGACTTGCAAGCCTAGCAACTGAAAGGGAAGTTGGTTCAGCACAGCACTGCCCCACCTCCACAGGACACTCTCTTTCAACCACAATTTTCCTGTTGCAGCACAACAGTAAATGTTTGAGACAAACATGCTAATGCACTTATACCTGATCCTCTACAAAGTGTTTAATCTATGGTTTGTTCTTCATTTAGCCAATGAACTGCAAAATCAGCTATTCTGAGACATATCTAATATAGATGAGATGACTGAAGTTACCACTTCTCTATTAGTTACAGGAAGATCTAAGAACAGAGCAGACACTGAACTTCCAGCTGGTTAAGCAAAATGAAATAAACTCATCATTTTTTATTGAAAAAAGTAATAATGCAAAAAAGTTCTTGGTGATTTTCTTCTCCAAGAGCTCTGTGTTACTATTCAGGCAATAGGTGTTTCTCAGGAATGTCCCTGGGAAAATGCATTCAGTGCTTTTTGTCTTGTTTTTGTCTCCTACATTTAATAAAATCCAGACAACTTCACTGGCCTGTTTTAATACACAATAAAAAATATGAACTAAGTATTCTTACAATTTAGTTTGCCTAGTTTATCCATTCAGGTGCTAAATAATGCTGGCTATTGACTATCATTGGAATTCACATGCAGTCTTACTCAAGAATAATAAAAATACCTTTTTTTTTTTTAATTCCCATCAAACAGAGCAGTTTTTTAGTTTTTAACAAAAAATAATTTTCCAGTTCAGTAATTCAAACCCAGACCAAACTGAATACCTTCTCACAGTGCATATGATGGGAAAAAATTAATATATAAGTGATTGTATTACAAATGCTCTGAGAACATTAACAGGACGAGTTCATATTTAAAAATATCTCCTTCAAAGTTAATGTGAATAGGTAATAATAGGATTAAGTATTAATTTTTAAAAGAGAAGAAATTACAGTTATGTGAGTTAAGTTTTTGTCTCTATGTCAGACTACTCTGACATTGGAATCTGACCCCCAGATTTGATTTACTACTTTTTGATGTCTTATTTTCCTTGTTAGATGGTAGCATTTGTTCAGTGATTGTTGAGTTCCAATATTTATTTCCCACTTTTTTCCTTTTTCAAGGAGATAAAAATGATGTATGTTATGGACCAAAGATTTATAGTTAAGAAATTTCTAAATTTCAGCTCTCTGAAAAAAAAAAATACAATGAAGCCCAAGAAAATAAAAGAACAGACTGCAATCTTACATGAATAGCTTTCCATTTCAAAGTGAAAATCTTCAAAATATCATCATTAATTTTTGTTTGTTTGTTTTGAGTTTTTTAAAAATGAAGTTGTGTATTTGGAGGAAGTGTTTTGTAAATCCTTGAAAATATAATCCAAATTAATAAAAACACAAACAGTACAAAACCATGAAATTGGCAACACTGTAAAGATTCTCTCCTGCATAGATCTGGAAGTCACTATGTTTTGAGAAAACCAAAATATCTTCAGAGAACTGCAAGAAACCAGGCATATTGCCTCCACTGATTCATGAATTTTTACAGTCTCTTCACATCAGGGAAAAGAGTGTTTATATGCCTGTGAAGGGAATAACCACGTTCAAAAAATAGCATAAAATAAAATTAAAAAACCTAAACAGGGAAAAGGGTAAAATCAATTAGAAACCCAAGAATGGAGTGGGCAATTTTAAGCAGCAAATCCCTTTCATAAAGAGCTAACCATTTGTTATCCAATCAACAGTATTACAAAGCATGGAACAAGTAGGAAAAGGATCTGTTTCTCAGATTATCATGTCACCTGAGAAATTATAAATTATAAGAATTCCTTACACATGTTTGGAGAGTGCAAACTTCTTATGTATTTGACAATAATAAGCTGCAAAATGCAGTTGGCAATGTCATCAATGACCTGGGTGAAGTGGCAGAGTTACCCGCAGCAAGTGATACAAAACTGGAAGAAGTGGCTGGCACACCAGAAGGTTCTGCTGCCATTCAGTGAGACCTGGACAGGCTGGAGAGTTGAGCAGAGAGGAACCGAATGAAGTTCAACACAGGGAAGTGCAGGGTTCTGCACCTGGGAAGAACAACCCCATGCACCAGCACAGGCTGGGGGCTGACCTGCTGGAAAACATCTCTGTGGAGGACATGGGGATCCTGGTGGACAACAAGTTGTTCATGAACCAATAGTGTGACCTGGGGGCCAAGAAGGCCAAAGGTATGCTGGGAAGAGCATCGCCAGCAAGTCGAGGGAGGTGACCCAGCCTCTTTACTCAGCCCTGATGAGGGCACATCTGTAGTGCTGTGTCCAGTTTTGGGGTCCTCAGTACAAGACAGACATGGAGCTCTTAGAGAAGGTCCAGTGGAAAGTTACTAGGATGATTATGGAACTGAAGCATGTCTCTTTTGAGCAAAGGCTGAGGGCCTCTTTGGCCTGGAGAAGAGATGACTGAGAAGGGATCTTATTAATGCATGTGTCTTAAGGGTGGGTGTCAAGACGAGGGCACCAGAGTCTTTTCATTGGTGCCCAGAAACAGGACAAGGGGCAAAAAGCATAAACTGAAACACAGGAAGTTCCACCGGAACATGAGGAAGAAATTCACTGAGAGGGTGTCAGAGCACTGGAACAGGCTTTCCAGAGAAGCTGTGCGGTCTCCTTCCCTGGAAATATTCATAACCTGCCTGGATGACACCTTCTCTAAGGTGCTTTAGAAGAGGATTGGACTAGATTATTTCCACATGTGCCTTCCAACCCCAGTCACTCTGTGAGTCGGTGTAAATACTTATGCATTAGCTCTTCAGGGAGTTGTTGTTGTTTTAGGTTGGGTTTGGTTTGTTTTTTTCTTTCAAAATATATTTTTGTTTGCTTTAAAGACTAAAGCTCAACTTTTAACATTCAGTTTTTCTGTAGGTTTCTCTTTTGCTTTCAAGACAAAACATATGCATCTTATAATGACATCTTAACAGAAGGTTATTTGCTATGGCAAAATTAAAGGAAAAGTATATGTAGTGTCAAAAATTATAATAAATTTGTCTATTCTAACGGAGTGATAGGAATCTAACAGAGTGACTTAGAAAGCAAGAAAATTATAACAACAATGGAAGAGTCACATGTGCCTTCATGTTAACTATTCAGTCTTTAAGTATTTGAAGCATTTATAAGCTACAAGAACCTTGTTTAAACACAAGTATAATATCAATGTATCAGAACTTTGGTCCTTCAACACTGAATTAAAACTCAAAATCACTCACCAAACTGAAAACTAGTAGTAATTTATTATATTGTCGAATCTGGCTTTTCTAGGATAAATTGTAATTTTGGGATTCAGTTCTTCAAGTGGATATTTGGGGATGGGGTGGGATTGAGACATTACTTAACATTTCCTGTTCAGCACAAAGATCTACACTAAAATCAGTAGTTACATCTTTGTTTTTTCTTCTTCTTAAGACTAAGAATACTCATGCTTCAGCATGATTTGGCTGAAAAATTTAAAGCACAACAAAGACAAGCACACAGAACATTATATTTATTCTTAACTTGACATAAAAGAGGAAAGATCTTATCAACTAAAGTTGATTTAGAAGTTTTCATAACCTACATTAACATAAATTGTCATGTTTCCACTCAGGAAAAACTTTATTTGTACTTTTTTTTTCTTTAATTGTAGAGGAGCAACGCCTATAAATTATGCCAATTATATATGATGAAACATTTATATATGGCTAATATATATGGCCACATTGCAGACAGGAGCAATGTCCCTAAATTCTAAATTTCTTACAGACATTGGATTATGCTGATGCAATGATTGTATTATTACTGATCCTTCAATGGCTCTCTTTTAATTTCTCCTTACTGAAAAAAATACTAAAAACATGCTTGCCACTTTAAAAACACAGCACAAACATAAACTTGACTGACAGGAGAAGAAGCAATGTTCTTAAACTGAAAGAGGGAAGATTTAGATTCACTATAAGGAAGAAATTTGATAAGGATGGAAAGATAGTGGAAGAGGTTGCTCAGAGAAGCTGTTTAAGCTCCATCCCTGGAAGAGCTGAAGATTGGACAAGGCTTTGGGCAATCTGTTTTACTGAAATATTTCTCTGCCCATAGCAGAACCTTTGGATTAGACGATCTTTAGAGATCCCTTCCATACCAAACCATTGTATGTTTCTATGAACTTTGTTTTCAAGGGGAGAAAATTGGTGAATACAGAAAAAAAATACCAAAGAAACAGGTGGAAAATATTTTCCACTCTGAAAGTTGGCCTTTTGATTATCAATTTATTTATCATGGTTTTCCCATGCATTGTATTCTCTGAGTCAGCTCCAATCAAAACACTAGCTGAAGGATATGCTGAGAAGTATCAGATATTCATTATGAGATAAATTACAGTATTTTAATTAAAGAAAGAATTCAATATTCCATTATATCCCTCCATCTCCCAAATGTACCTATATTTCTTCCCCAGCCTCCCTCTAGATCTAAGCAATGTGAAGACTATGTGCTATAACTCACAAGCATTAAGGTTTGGACCCAGTTCTTAACACAAGGAAAGAATTGTTCAATGTATAAATCTACACATTATTCACATTTGGATGTCATATTCTGCTTGCATTTCCTAAGTGTTCTGACTTGCATGATGTATAAATATTTGCAAGAAAAAGCATAGGTACTTATAATAAAGATAGCAAAGACATGATGAACTTTGAGAGTTTGCTTCTCAGATTCCATACCTTACAAAAGAGTAACGTCAGATTTATTGAGCTTTTTTATATACTTACTAGTCTTAAAGATTTTTAGTTAAAACAACAACAACAAAAAAAAAGTCTTAACTTGCAATCTAGCAGATGTTCAATGCAGTAGTGAGCTATTTCACTATGGATACAAGATTGTTACTATTGTTACTACAGTACTTCTGGGATAGTTGCTTCTGGCCTTGCTGAAGCAAAATTCCTATTAGAAAATTTCTAGACTCTGAAGTGTACACCTATGATATGCATAGAATTTCCTATGAGCCAGATAGATCAAAAAAGTAGTACAAATGGAAAAATGGAATTGCCCAAAAATGATATAGCACACAGTACTGAGCACCTAAATAAAACACAAAAGATACATAAACATCAGCTAGATTACTTTTATGTTCAGAAACATGAAATTTATCAATGTTGCAATGGATAAAAATATATATGGCCAAATTTGCAGAGATGCTAGTAGAAGTCATACATTTTACAAATATTGTGTGCACTTTATAAAATAGGGTTTCTTAGTTTCTCATTATTTTTAATGAATGCTGCAAAGAGTTGTAAATACTTTCAATATAACCTATTTGCTGTTTTCATCCAAAGCAATTAAAGAAAATAAAGTATTTTAACTTCCCCAAATAAGCAAATTTTCTGTGTGAAGTTATTGTTGGACCAGTAATTGAAATATTTAATTCTTCTTGTTACAAAATCTGGTTTCATATATAACTTTGTTAAGCATAAGCCATTTAAAATGAAAATTTCCAATTAGCAGGAAAGGCACCAGCTGAATTTATTAGGAAGATTGGATAGGGTATATCAACATTTGTAAGCAGAATTTCAGTAATTTTCACTGAAGGTTTTGATACTTTATGTGTCAGGGGAGGAAGGTCCACTGAATTACCACTGACAGAATTTCTGTAGACTATCTATTAATTCATGTGGGTTTGGTCACATTAAAAATACTGGGATGAGCTTTTGAGTTTTTAGATAATATTTACTTCAGGGTTTGGAAACACCTAGATTATGAAGAAATGGCACATCCTGAGACCTCCAGTTAATAAGGAGACCACCAGTTAGGAGGCCAACCACACATTGTGTCTCTGAATAGGCTTCTCAGATGGAGAAGGAAAGGCCTAGGAAAAAAGTAACCCGAAAATGGAGGTATATCCATGGAGGGTAATTTCATGGAGCACACCAATGTGACCTTCTATCTGTCTTTCCTAGACTAGCAATGATCTCCCTTAGTGTAGAAGACCATGCAAGTGTGCCTTTGAGGGGAGAAGAGATTCCATTGGAAGCGCTTTCATAAAACATATAGAAGGCTCACCTCTCATCTGAGTGCAGACTTAGAAAGCTTGCTTGAATTCAGCAAATTTCTGTTCCAGAAAAACAAATCTCAATACAATGATCCAATAATTTTCTAGTCAACGATCTCCAAGAGGACTGTGACAAATCTCATCAAGTTTTCAACCAGAATCTATACATTATCTTATTCGAAACAATTTGCTCATATCTTGTTCAGCAATATAAACTGTAATCTCACACCTGCTGATAGCACACTTGCTTGTCCCACTTTGACAAGGTAGAGACAGACAAAGTGCATTATTTGGAATGCAGCTGTTTTATTTTACAATTGCATGTTTCTATTTGACATTGTATCATATCAGGGCCAAATTCGCGTCTTGCCTGTGAAGTCTATAATATGTCTTTTCTTCTTGCAAGAGAGTAAATCTTGAGCAAAGCAATTGCCTTCATTGGAGACAACCAGTTTTAAAATAGAATTTAGGTTGGAGGGAACATTGAATGGATTACTAGCAGTTGAAAGAATTTTTTTTTTTTTTTAATTTCCTGTAATAGTATCTAATCAGAATTTATTTTTATTTATGCTACAGTAGGACTTTTCCTTTAAAATACATTATTTTATTTCCTCCTTCTCACTCATAATTTCATAGCAGAAATGGTGACAAAATATTCTATCCAAGCAGTAAGAGCTTGGGGTGGGGATTTCTCTTTAATATTAGAGAGGAAAAAAAAGTATTTGCAGTTAATATAGTACAAACCACACTGTTTCCTGATGAGTTTGCTGCTTTTCTATAAATATATTTCCCTATAAATGTTACTGCATGTAAACAACTTAAAACAAGACTTATCTATTAATTAAGCTGAAATTCTACCACATAAGCAGATATCTGATTCATAATGCAGAAGATATAACTGTCCTTCCTTACTAGATATTACAATATTTCCACTCACTAATGAAATACCACAAATGCAATATCTCATATTGAATAGCCACAAACTTATTTAAATCCCAGATTTTAATTTGTCAGCAATATTCCACATTGAATTTAGACTAATTTCCAAGTCCACTATGAAACTTAAATTAGATTAAACCAACCTACACTATTTTTTTTCCCTTGGAAACATGCTGGTAGGAAATTATGTTCTTTGTATCTGACCTCAAGCATGACATGTTATATATGCAACATACACCATGAAATTCATTAATAGGGAGAGTGTGTTAGGATTAATCTTCTTAAATTTTCTACTATTCCCATTGGTATAATGCTATAATTTATATGTCTTTGTTCATTCAAGGGAATAAAAATACTGTAAGAATTATGTACATTTTGTAACAGAAAGTTGAACATTCAGACAAGTTGCACAGAAAGCTTGAATTTCAAGTAAATACTGACAGCTAGGGAATGTCTTATATTTAATTTTTCACTTATCTAATTGAAATGACATCTCAAACTTTTTACATATAGCTGATATTGCTGTAATAAAAAAGTTTTCTTGAAAATATGATTTTGCAGTCAGGGAAGGCATTTCCTTGATTTTAGTCCTGTCACATCATTTAAAAATAAAGATAACCTATTTCCATTTTCCCCTAAGATTGCATAAGGTTTAAATGAAGCTGTCATGACAGAAATGTAAAATGTGAAGAATAGTCTAAAAGATTACACAAAACTTTCACTTATCCTGTGGCTCTGCCATCAAAGGCTATTTGTTCCAATTTTTATAGTAGAAGATGATGCAGTGTATGTCATCATGAGTAGGAAAAAAAACGAAATAGATGTGAGAGTGTATGGGACAGGGAGAAGAATAATATAGTAGGACTGCTCTAAAATAAACCCCAAAACAAGAAACCAACAAATAAGCCATTTAAATACAGTAACCTCCCCCAAAAACTACCCTGCCAGCAGTCCCCAAATTTGAACAAGTAAAATCACAATAGAAGGAGTGTTTCTGTCATCATTAGGCAACTGTCATCAGCACTTTAAATTTATTTCTCTCAAAACACACGGTTACCTTTCTGACCTGTCTTTGAATTTGGGGAGTTGTGATGAAAGATGAATAATATGGCCATGCTCATCTGGGTAATTTAGTTTTCAAGATGGACTGTCTCACCAAGTAGCATAATCCCTGGCTGCACCAAAATGACAACACCTCTCTCTTTTATTCCATGAACCAGATGCTGCTGCTCCACAGCTCAGGGCATTGCTCTACATTGGTGAGATAACTTCAAGCAGTCTATAAAAAATATTCTTCATTTTGTTCCTGTTAAAGGCACTTATCAGATCATTCTCATGCTTAAGCTATCCTCTTCCTTATGGATCCAGTAACAACAGATAGAGTTTTCCAGGACAATATTCAGGACCATGTGATATCAGAGGTTCTAAGAGAGAACAATTATTTCCTGTAGTCTTAAGGGACATTGCAGATGGTGCCATCTAGGAGTTCCTGAAGCACCTTGGCCATTGGCATGAGAGTGCTAGACATGGTACCTCAGCTAAAGGAGATTTTTGTCTTCCTGGAGCAGTAGCTGTTCTGTCAAATGAACCCCATCCTTGGTGTCTGAAGGATGACACAACTAACAGGTACAAATCTATATAAAACCAGATTTTATTTGTTTTTCTGATATACACACAGGAAACAGTAATTGAAGGCATAACTGTGTCTACTATATAAGTAAAATTACGAAGTGTTCACTTAGCCCAGATTTAGGAGGGACTGTGTCTTGAGGCGGTCCTTTAAACTGTGCCTACCTTGCCTATGAATTGAACAGTTTTAAGTTAGAGGAATACTTAACCTGAAATGTTACATTATTAATTTCAAGTACTTTATCATAGCTGATGTTTCCATGGAGACAGGTTTTGGATATTCATTGCAAATTATACTGCTACTATTCTATGAAATCTGTGAAAATTATCAGTATTAATTCTGCAGATTTTATTTTCACATTCCTTGATAAATGTGTTATGATGCTGACACTATTCAATTTGCAAGCCAGTATTAGCTACCTTCATCCAGACTGTGTTGCAATGACTCCGGCAAAGCAAGCACTTGAAATGCTGTCTCTTTTGCTTGCTAAAACAGCATAAACAAAGCTATTGTAGGAGTAAACACTGAGCTTCAAAAAATAAGAATGACCTCTCTACAGGGTACATGTCTAAACCTACTTCTACTACAATGTTAAGTTGGTGCTTTGTTGAGGCTATAAACTCCACAAAGTAGAAGAATGCAAAATTCATCTCTGCTAAAATGGAATTAGGCCATGATATTTCAAGGGATGAAAATGGAAATACGTATCATATAAGTCAGTGACAACTACTTTTGAGATATTAAAAGAGAGGGAATTTTCTCTTTTCCTTTCTTTTATGTATTTTCATTTGGGTTGGCTATATAGAGAAAATTTTTACTAAACTGGAAAGTGAAAGCTACACAGGAGTCTAATTGATATTTACAGAACAATATCAGAGCTAAACACACTATTCAGTAAAATTAGGAATCTACATTCTACAAAGATATCTCTTTGCATTCTTATATGTACTGAGTTCTCTATTTTGCCTTACTTTTCAATTAACTAACCAAGTAATTGAAAGTGGCCAAAAACAGAAATATTTTAAATTAAGGGTTTTTTTCTAACTTGTTTGGGTATCACCAAACGGTTGCAGACATTATTGTAATGGAAATACTTCTAGAACTGTGATATAATTGACACTTTTATCAAAGGCCTCAGATAGTAACAATATAAACTCTTTTCTTAAATTTATAAAAAAGGAAAATGGTAAAATAAAACCTAAAATAAAAATGCAGCTGTCCTAGATATAATAATAATGTTTAGTATGTCCCTTACAAAGGGATGTCATGCCTATTTCCTGTGTTTCATGATTCTTGTCTAGCCAAAAAATTTCCTGAAATGATCATTGGAATACTGAATAACACTGTTATCCATCAGTACTTTCATTTTATAAGCATTAGTAACCAGTAAATTCAGCTTAGAAATATGATTTATTCAGCAGGAACGCTGCTAAGGAGAGTAAAAACATTACTATGAGTGAGAGGTTTTATAAAATGTTTTTTCATTGAACACCAATCTCATTACGGCTTCTGAAATTCAGACAAAAATGACATATTCTCCAGTAGAAATATAAAAATTTGCATCAGGATGCATCTCAAACTGAGAAAAAGAAAAAATGTGTGGCTAGATTTCCCTTGTGCTATTAAAAAAACCTAAAACCCAGAAAAACCCCTGCTGATATTTTATTTTGTTTTAAAATGGAATTAGAAAAAAAAAAAAAATTCCAGCACTAGAAGTGCAATACATTGGACAGATTTAAGGGAAATTAACTTGCACCAAAACAAAAAATAATCATAATTAGTGTGTTTATTACTAACAATGAGAACAGCATTCGTTAAATGGGGTGATATGCGGTTAAGTATGTTTACACTTCGATATCTAAACCAGGATTTACTGTTATAATTATCTCCCTCTAAGAAAAACTTGCAAGAAACCCTAAGAAACTTCTGGTGAAATTACAACTGCAACACATCTGCAGGATAAACAAATACCCCATCTTCATATCACACACAGTACCCAAACACCTACACTTTTCTTATTTTCCACAGGTAGACAGGTAGATTTTTCTCATTAGAAGTCTTAAGTTTTGGGGGTTTTTCATATTTCTCCAGCGAGAAAAGCAGACATTAAGCAGAAAAGTGATCAGACCAGTGTCCTTTAATCCACAGTCTCTCTGCTCATTACATTACTTCTAATAAAATTCCATAGTATCTATGGTATTTCTGGTATCAACTTCTACTGGATAGCACAGTACAAAGTGTGTCTGCTGCTTTTGTTAAACAGATTAAACAGAGGTTACTAAAAATAAAACTTTTGTCAAAGCTAATACCTATTTCAGACATTATACTGAATAATTACAACCTAATTTAGTCTTGATTATCCTTCAGTGTATAAATTAAAAAATGGTCCTGTCAAATGACTACTTGAAAAATTTAAGGTAACACTTCCAATTCCTTTATTGAGCTCTAGATCACCTAGTGAGAAGTGTTTCTGTGTGTATGTATAAACGGCATTTATATCACTGATAAAATGTATATGTATTGATTTAACTGGTAAAATACAGATAGATACATTTGCTTTCTACCAAAAATTCTTTTATAGATACAGTCTAGGAGCCTAAGTAGAAGAATATTACTCATTCAGTATCCACAAATGCTAGATTTATTTACAGTTTGAGCATGGGATTAACTACTGCAGCACTTATGCTTAACGGCAGTCATTAAATTTAAGTCTTCTAAATGCAGAGAATCAAAGAACCAGTATCAGCTATAACCAAAAAAGAAATCTTTTTCATACAGACTGTCTTCACAGATGGAGAGTTTGCTTCTACTTTAATGCTTTTAGCACTGTCAGATAAGAAGTGCATAATAATTAGAAGCCAACTCAACTAAATTCAAAATTTCAACACTAGTAATTTTGAGTGCATTTCAGCTCCAAATCGTAAACACATAAATTTACTTCCCAAGTGCAGGTGTCTACATTGAAGAAAGACATGTCTGACTGTAACCAGTTGATGCCTTGGGAAGAATTCATAAAGTTAGCCTCTCTTCAGAAGGCTTCTTTCTTTCTTTTTCTTACTAACTGGCATTTCTTAGTAGTTAATATAGGTCCACTATATGAATACTTAACAGCTAAGCTTCCTGTGACTTTAATCATACAGAATATGCAAAAAATAAGCAGTGTGAAATGAGATCTGAGTTGATCATGTGCTCACTCTTATTGATTTCTTCATTGGAATTAAATGGAAGTGATATTTTCAAAGAATAAAAATTTTCTTCATTTAAATTTATGATTTATTTTTCTTCACCTGGAATTTATTAGACCAAAATGATAATTCAAATCTGTCTAAAATGCATTTGGCTTCAGCAGATTAATTTCTTAAATGTGAGAAAATAGACAAATTATGTATTTTCTTTCAAATAACTTTCTCAGGACACATTTCTGCTTTTTAGTATTTTTTGAAAAATGCTCAGAAGCTGTTGAGTGAAGACCTGTATTTTCCATGAGTAACTTCCAAATTCCTTTTTTTGATTTTTGTGAAGGGTGAAAAATAATGCAACACATGTTGAATTTCTTGTCTTTTTCTACACTTTCCTTCATGTGCTGTATTCACTACTCATTGCTTCTATGATTCCTCACCATTTCTTTTTGACATGAAAATGGTACAAGACATATTCTAATCAGGTCTCAAAACAAGTAGAGAATGTGAACATAAAATATTTGATGGAGCAACCTGTGACACATCTTGACTTCATTTATTCCAGGATAAATATATCGACTTTTTAGTCAAAACTCTGCAATAATAAAATGTTTTTTTAAATTCTAAAGTTTTCAAATTAAAAAAAAAATTAAAAAGCCTCACAGTGACTATGCCAGACAATTACAGTTAATCTTCTGGATTAACCTTACTCTTCCTTAACAGCAAGCAAGTTGACTATTTTGTCCTCTTGACTGAGTACTGTCTTGTGGCTATGTCTATTTAAAGCACGCATTTTGAGCCACACTAATGTGCAATTGCGTGAATGTAAATACATGGAAATACTGCCTCAGGAGCAAATTTAACTATTAGCCCAAGTGAGAGTTAAACACGAGGTATTTGGATGTGCAGTACTGCAAGCCTAATTAAACAGACAATTGCCAGTGAAGCTTTAAAACTAGTCCTATTGCACATACGAAATAATTGCATACACAATTTGGCTTTGTCTTGCATCATGCTTCACAGATTTATTTTTAAATAACAACTCACTTCTTATGGCACGGCTTTTCTCTGAGAAAATTGCTAAACCTTCAGGTTTTATTTATTTCTGTGTATTTGGATTTATGACTTCTTTCTTTTCAGTTTTTATATGGCAGTAATTTTCTTCACAGTTAAGAAAAATTAATATCAGGGAAAATTTTACTAAATATCTTTTATGTGTGTAGATTTTCATCAGTAATATTATGACAATCTTCCAAAATCCATATATTTAGGTAGATTTTTACAACTGGTCCACAGATTAAAAACAAAACAAAACAAAGCAAAACAACTAAAAAGTGAATCCATATTTTTTGTCTGAATAGATATTTTGCTTCCATCAGAACACATATGAAAAGCCATGGGAGTAAGGGAAAAAAAAGGAAGCATTTCAGATCATTAGGAAAAAAGTATAGTGTCATCATTGGAGCATTGTGGGCTCTTCTTGACAACAAAAAGTTTTAGTTCAAAAGCACTAAGTGAACTGGACAAAACTATTTCAATAAGTGTTTCTTTGTGCCAGTACTGACACAAACCAGCTTAGCAAGAGGAATGCACCAAACCTTCTATTTTGCCATGATCAATGCCTAATCACGACATATTATTCACGGAGCTGGTAGACTAGACATAGCTCTCCAGATTTGTTCTTCAGCAGAAATTCTCCATTGCCAAGCTTGCCTTTTATCAATACCAATAACAATCACTGCTCCAAATCATACTGTTTTAATCTTTTAATTTAATTTGAACACAGATCCTCAGATCCTGTAGGCAATGCAAGAGAAAACAACAACTGAGAGTTCTTCACCCCTCTTTCTCTCCCCCACGGCACTTACGGCATTGATGCCAATGTCATATCGCACAGATGGGGCTGCATGTCTCTTTGGCCTTTCCAGTTAGATCAGGACTGTGTCTATTCCAGGCTCTGTAATCTGAAAAACAAAAGATGTTTTTTGGTTCTGCCCCTAGAGTTCTTGTTTAAACATGAACAAATTAATCAACTACCTGTTTAGGTAGGAAATGTTCCATTCAAAATTGCCACTGACAAATGTGTTTCAAGAAGCATGGTTGTAGTTTGGGTTGTTTTTCATTTCTTGCTATTTGCAGCAAAGGAAGACAGGGTGAATTAATTTGGGACAGAATAGATGGGAGAGATGAGATGGAGCTAATTTAGAAGCTCTGTAAAGCTGTTTCTCTCTTTTCCTTATGCCACTTATGACAGGAAAGCAAATGCGTACTCATAATAATTCTGCTGGCATCAATGGAGTTATTCTGTGGAATAATTTGACCTTCAAATTCTAGTTTTCCATTTCCTTACACCCTTTTGAAGTCACAGATACATGCTCTGAATAAACACGGTAATTGTGATATTTGGTGGCTTATAACTACGTCTCATGTAGGTTGAATTAACTTATTAAGTGGGGAAGCTTAATGTGGGGTGACTTCACCACCTCAAATCACCACTTCCCCCACCCCCCTCAAAGCTGCATCAAAATTAATACTGTTTAAAATATTGTAACTCTGTTTCTTATACATTGGCAAGGCCTTATTTGAGATTTAGTATGTGCACTCTAAAGGTTTCTACTGTCATGTGACTGATGCGATTTTATTAAAAAGCAGGTTTCAAATATAGGTACAGATTTTTTTGATTTCTCTATATATAAAGGTAATATTTTTTTTAAACACAAATTAAGTTGGAAAAGCTTCTGGAGGTGGCGTAGGACATTGCCGTCTATTCAAACACTGCTAGACATCTGATCTTTACTTGAATCCTGTGGCACCACTGCTAACGTCCACAGAGAAAGCCAGCTAGCCTTTCATCCGAACAGTCAGTAGCCTCCCAAATCAACAGCCACACACTACACAGCCTTCAGCAGTTGCACCAGTAAGGCCAGGACCTCTCCAGGGTCCTTGTTGCCTCCCCCACTTCCATGCCAGTGTGTCAGGTTAGCTCCAGAGCACCCCGAAGGGTACTGGATGTTAATGTTAGGCAATCTGAAGAAGTGAAAGTAACTAAAGAAGGGTTTGTGTACAGGAAAAGCGTGTAGCTCTGGGTGGGAAATTCTAATAATTTTTGAGTAGGCACCATTATTTGGTGACAATGTCTTCCTGTTTAACCCATAACTTTCCTTATTATGTAGGGAACCTCAGCTTATATTTATTTATTTACTGCAATCTAAATACAGTGTTCTAAACTTGATGGAGTTGCAAATACTTGGCATTTTTCATTTTCTGTAACCCGTCAAAATGTTCCTCCATTTGATCCTTTGAAGGCAATTCCATTTAGCATCTTTAGAGAAAACCCTGGCATGTATTGATATGGTGAACACGATTTGTTTGCCTATTTGGAGTTATTTAGTACTATATAAGGTATTCTGAGGTATCCCGGCCATCTAAGTTCTAAGGCTTAGGTCTTAGTCTTCCATACATTTGGGACTGCATTGACCACATTTTTGGTGACTTCCTTGTACATAAGAACATCCAGAAAAATATGCATTTGAAACTTACCTTTCTTCTGGTTTTTGTTTTTCCTTTTGGCTGAGATTACATGTTTATGCCATAACTTACTGATGTTTTGTACATAATTAGAACTCTCTTAGTCAAGAAGCTAGATGTGCAGATTCCCAACAAAAGGTGATAGCTAGAAAAGAAATGCTATAGTACATCAAATCATTATCTGATTTTTGCATCTCGCATACACACTTTTTTTGACTTATGTCTCCTCTGTTGTAATGTTTACTTTACATGGTAAATAAGTGTTGCATTAGCTGTTTGTGTACAAACTGTTCTGATATCCAGAGTCATGAAGATCTCTATGGCATTCCCAAATGATGAAAATCTATCCAAACTCCTTAGGATATACATGGCAGGCTAGCATTTCAGAGATTGGATAATTTTATTAGAGTTTATCACTGTGATCCACTTAATTTTAACATTAATTTTTGGTACAAACAAATAAATATCTGGACTGCAAGCTACAAAAACAGAACAAGAACTTAACATTTTGTTTAAGAGCTTTAGATTATTGGGATTTTCTATTTATAAGTAAAGAGTTCTCAATGTAAAACATTTTATAAATATCGTAGCTTTCAGAAAATTTTATTTCTTAATTTTTCTCAGTCCTCCAAAATAGTATGATGCGGAATTAAAATTAGCACAGCAGAAAAATGAGTACTTGTCAAAAATCCTGAGTAAAAGTCATGTCTTATTCATTCAGAAATAACAAGTATAAATGCATTATGTAATCTGTAGTAATATGTATTTACTTTTCTTGCGCTACATGAAAGTTATATTATCAAGCATTCTTACTTCTGCAAAAAAAGATTCTATGTCTGCTCTAAACATTGGAGTAGAATACTTCGACATTCTGGATACAAATGATTTCTTGTCAGTTAGTGACTCTGCTTTTCACTACACCGGCATTCAAAACTATTTTGCAGGAGGGATATAAAGATTTTCTAAACCTATAAAGTGTATGCTATGTATGTAATTTGCAATTTCTGCCCTTGGTAAAATGAAGAAAAATGCAGCTGAATAAATATCTCTCACTTGAACAGAGGAATTTTGTTGTGCAGGTCTATTTATAAGCAATGAATTCACTGCTTTCACAGAGCTACACAATATTATAACATTGTGCTCCTATACAGCAGTTATGAACAGGAAGAAATTATTTCTACAAAGTATTTTTTTTTATCAGAAACTGTCAGAAACCACATCTTTTATACTTTGAAAATATATTCATAATGTGGCATTCTTTCAGATTTAAATCCTTCCTAATTCAATATCAAAATACAAAAAAAAGTCTTAATTATTCCGTTTAACTTCTGTAATAATTGCATTTTGCAATATATGTTACACACCCATGATTATTATGAAAACTAATCCCAAACTTCATAAAAATGATTGTTAAACATTTAGGCTTGCATCAAATGTGTTCAGATGTTCATAAGTTATCCAGATGTCACTGTGTATTTCAGTCGTAATTGCAGCCACATGAGCTGTGCTTGGGAATGAGGGCACCAGCAGACCAGGATCCATGTCCAGTGCAGCAATGAAGTCAAGCCAGATCCTGATGATCTATCACATTTTAGGGAGTTGTATTACTATTTCCTTTAAGATCTTTGTCCAGAGACAAATTTACCCTTATTTTTTTCTGTGATGTAGCAGAATTTTGAAATAGAAAAAAACCTAACATTTATTTTTACTGCACATGCATTGAAGTTTAATACATTTTCCTTCTTAAGAAGCTATTAAATGCTAGGTTGCTGAATTTGAGTATGATAACAGTTTGAAGAGGAAAGCAGATTCACATTATTCTACACTGCTTCACTTGTAGCTGTATAGATTCAGAGTATGAGATCCACTATTTTGTACACATGTGTTTCTTCCATTGCAGTACCAATTTAAACAGCATTCCCTTGTGCAGTGTGATTAACTGGCAAAATCCTGTGCTTACAGTGCACATTTTATAGGGTTGAGCAGGAGATAATTGACACAATGAGGACAGTATTACAAAACAAATTTTAGCTGCTAAAATGAGTGATAGCTGACAAGAACTGCCAGTAAAGGATCCAATAGGTCAGAGAAAAAAAAATTAGAAGCCAAAGAGAGAACATGCTGTAAAGGAAATGGTTGATAAAAGATGCATTCTGGCCTTTCAGGGAGACTAAAGAAGAATAAAGGAAGATAAAGGCATTTGTTGTTTCTGCTTCTGATAACAGCAGAAAGAGGAAAGTGAGTCTGTCAGTACAGCATTTTAAGTAAATAAATAAGTACAACCATGCTGGCAGCAGTCAGGATAAGTTTGATATGTTAAGGCATTTTAGAGGAGACTGCCACTGAGATTTTCAACTTGCTCCTCTGCCTTACAGGGCTGAGATAGCGTTTGTTAACATATTCAGTCTTTGGCAGGCTTTTATGAACCAAAAGGAGCTTGTGAAACTTTAGAATATTACCTGTCTCTGTTTGAATGTTCTTCTTCTCATAGATTTTGTAACTTTATGTTGATTCCATGTATGCAACTCAAGATTAATTCACATGGCAAATCAAGGGAGCAATTTGGCTAGTGTCATGTAGTCATATGTCAAGTAGCACCACTTAAATTACTAAAATGCATCCAACACACCCATGGGACTGGCATACATGACACAGAACCTTCAGGAGGATTGGGAAATCTGTGTCTGGCAGGTATCAGCCACATGTTAATATATAATATCTAAGATGCCACCATGTTCAGGCCCTAGAATTACACACCTTCCTTCACTTTTAGTAAGAATCGTGTAGGTAACAGATGTCAGCCTCAGTTGCCCCCTAAAACCTCCCTCAAGATTAGATTTTCTATCCGTGCAGTGACTCTTCTAGGATACCTCTGTGTTTGTGTTTTGCGCGCACAAGCAGGACCAGAAGACAAGCATGCTGCAGTATAGTAATAAGACCATAAGTCATCTGCAAGCAAGGTGTTTGATTTTTGTCTGCAAGGACCTCATAGGGAAAAAAAAAATCTCTCTTTAGAAAGCTGTTTGGATTTCATCTCTAAAGCCTCTAAGGCAACCTTTCAGGCAGGCGCAATGTGCTGTTGATGGCATGACTTTTCTCATTGCACTGTAATTTATAGGTGATATTACTGAAGTTATTAAGGTCACACACATCCAGGCCACCGGGAGAAGAAAAAATAAAGAGGCCTAATGAATTATGTAAAAACAGCATTTCTCCTGGAATTGCTGTTCTTGTTTTCCAAGTTACATATTTCTCAACAAACTGCACATGCTTCAAGATTTCAGCAAGACCCTGCATGCATTACCATGTACTCCCTTTGTTAGAGGAGCTAAAGAATTTATTACTAAAAAACTATCATCCATGTTCAGAACTATACTGAGCAGACTGTGCATAATAAGGAAAAAGATGACCTCAAATAAGTAATTAGTTATATCTGATGACAAATATTCTTAAAAAATATAAAGTAATATCATATCAACAAAATGTATAACATTTTCATCTGGCACTAGATCTGATCCAAGCATTTTGTGCCATCTAGATAATGTTGTCATTCAGTCTTGATAATCAGATGCAGTCTATTCTGCCCCAGTTATTAATGTTGTCAATTCGTTATTTCCTTTTTAAAACACTAGTTTTCCCAAGAGAGGTAGAGTAATGCCTCTGAAGACTGAATTTGGCTGAAAAGTTTAGAGTAACAAAAAGAACACAAAATAATAAAAGTTTGCCAAAATGTTTTCTAGCTATCCTAGATGGGTTCATGATATTAATATCCTTCTGGAGGTGCAATATTTGCTCTAACTTAAGCCAGGAAAAAAGTAAAAATTAACACCTGGTCCCCATTTAGGAAACCATGAGAAAAACCTCTTTAACAGCAGAATTTCTATCTGAAAGAGTAAAGGAAAAAAATCTTCACTAGGCTACTATACTATTCTTTGTCATCAGATAGCTTTTACTTAGCTATGACTCCTGTTCACAAAGAAGCTTGGGCACAGAACTGAATTTACAAACTAGTACCACTCACTTTGAATTCCTGTAAAACACATGGAAAGATTTTGATACCTATTATGGTGATATACAAAATCTATCTTGAACATTATTTTTTAAACCAAAATAAAATGCAAAGAATATGTTAAAAACCTATCCTCAAATTAAAATTAGGGAAACTGTCTGGGTTGCATGTATGCTAGGAAACTAAGCTAGCACCAAGACAAAGTGGAACAGAGCAGCCTATGCCGATGATCTTAAACTCTGAATTTCCAAAACAACCAATGCTGAATTTGCTCCATGGCCCAGGCCTAGTTCTAAATTAGGCCTAGTTCTAAATTATGCCCATGATCAAAACCCATGTCAAAGGCCTTTTTAAGAGCACAGAAGAGCACAGAAGAGCACAGAAATGTGACATAGATGCTCACATTTCAGCCTGAGAAGATTCTGTGCCAATGTTTAATTCATGAATACAGATATATCTTAGTTACTAAAACACTAAATTTCAGTGCTTTTCATTTCAACACCAGGTAATTCTGAACAGAGTCTCAACTCCTGTAACAGTGAAGCCCATTCTGAAATTAGATGACATAACTTTTTCAGTCCAGTTTCACACTGGAATGCTTGATCTTACTGTACCTAACATTCAGCATGCATGAGCATAGATGTGGTCCCATCAGTGCTGAGTACAGTGGAACAATCTCTTGCCTAGTCCTGCTGGCCACACTATTTTTGATACAAGATGGGATGCCATTGGCCTTCTTGGCCTTCTTGGCCATCTGGGCACACTGTTGGCTCATATCTGTTGGCTGTCAACCAGCACCATTGTTCCAGTTTGTCAAGATCTCTTAGAGCCTTCCCACCCTCGCGCAGATCAACACGCCCACCTAACTTGGTGTCATCTTTGAACTTACTGAAGATGCATTTAACCCCCTTGTCTGAATCATTGATAAAGATGTTAGCACTGGCCCAGATACTGAGCCCTGGGGAGCACCACTAGTGACCAGCACCACTCTCTGGGCCCAGCCATCCAGCCAGTATTGTGCCCGCCAAAGAGTGCATCCATCCAAGCCATGTGCAGCCAGCTTCTCCAGGAGAATGCTGTGGGATACAGTGTCAAATGCTTTACATTAGATAGACAATATGCACAGCCTTTCCCTCATCTACTAAGCTAGCCACTTTGTCATATAGAGAGAATTCAATACTAGTTTCCCCCATAATTTTAACTGAAATATGTATGAATCGAAAGGACCAGTTTAAAGGCTAAACTTTCCTTACTTTAAACACTTTGATATGAGAAAGATATATACATGAATTAAGGCAGAATTTGCAGACAAATTAATTATATGTACGAGCACATGCATATTTCATAGGCTTTTCTGAAGCTAAATCATGCCCCTTTGTGTTTTCTCTTAGATGTGAGCAATAAAAAACCCTGGCATAATAGAGTATGGACATAAAAGCAATGCAGTAAGTAGTACAGGTTGATTTGAACATAATAACCCTGGGTTTTGGTATACGAGTTTGTTTTTCTATTATCAATCTAGTACAAAACAGAAGAGTTCAAAGCATGGAATCACCTTTGCAAATACAGCAAGTAAAGAGACCTTGAATTGCCCGCCTGAAGTTTCTCTTATATTTCATGAAATTTAAAACTTCCTTCAAATATTTTTTAGTAAAAAGCCCATCTGTATAAAGCAACTAAATTTGGTCTTGTGTAGAAAACCGAGTTGACACTTTCTTGGTCCCACAACTGAATGTTATCTGAAGAAATGTATTGTGAAATACTGATTTCAGCAAAAAGAAATAATTAGAGTGATTTTTATACTAAGTAGAGTGTTAATGATTTTTTATACCAAGTAGAGGAGAATATTCAGAACAACTGGGACAAGATTCTGAGCACATACCTACAAATGAGCAAGCCACTTTAGGTTTCTGTGTTCAAAGATGAACAATAATCAAGTGTAATGCCACAGTCTGCTTGTCATGTTTAGGGGAATGTAGTTGGATTTAGTCTGGGTGGTACACAGGAAAACCAACAAAATTCTCAGGAGGTTCAATAACAACTTTTTCTTGCAACCTTTAGAACATTCCAACTGAATATAACATTGGCAAATTTTCAATTAGCGATCTTTCACTTATCCAGACACAACAAGGCACTTAAGGCATTGACAGGATATTTTTGGTCTGGCTTACAATATCTTTCAAGGAGAAGATAGGAGAAGAAAGAAAGAGAAAGAAAGAGAAAGAGAAAGAGAAAGAGAAAGAGAAAGAGAAAGAGAAAGAGAAAGAGAAAGAGAAAGAGAGAGAGAGAGAAAGAGAGAGAGAGAGAGAAAGAGAAAGAGAAAGAGAAAGAGAAAGAGAAAGAGAAAGAGAAAGAGAAAGAGAAAGAGAAAGAGAAAGAAAGAGAAAGAGATAGAAAGAGAAAGAGAAACGTAGATAGTCACCACTCTAGGACTCAGCATTGTCTCAGCTGCTTTCAAATCGAGGGTAGTCGAGTGTGCCCCGCAACTCACGTCACTGTCCGTTTATCTGTTCTTGTCTATTGGGGCCCTTCTCCAGGAGAGCTTATGCTGATTTCATCACTAAAGTCTCGTGCCTGCATTTTACACAGAGCCAGAATGTTCCCAGCTGGCCATTGCAGTTGACCACCCCCATTACAGTGAGGGTTGGCTCTGACTTTTCCGATGCTCACACACTACACAACACAGTGCGAGAAGGCTCAAGGGTGCTGGGGGGAACAGTGCCCCATCTCACCTATGCAGAGCTCACCCTGTTCCCCACCACTTCCCAACCAGTTGTTTTGAGCCACTCAACTGCTCCTCCTGTTTCCCACAATGAGGAACAATTGATACAGTCTATTTTAGATGCCAAATTTCAGACAAGATGGACTACATCTTTTACATGTCTTTATCCATTTTATTTGAAGGGATTCTATGCAACTAATCCAAATGCAGGGTATTTTTCTAACTTCAGGTTCTGTCATGGTGTTTGTTCAGAAAGGCGGACGCAGATGAAGATGTCTGAGTATCGCAAACTGTTAACGATTCTCAGAAAGATTAGGGTTTTTTTTAAGCAAGTATAATTAAATGAGGACTTTGATTTCACGTGCATCTTTGAGGAAAGGATCTTATGCTGTTATTAAGAATGATGAGGAGAGCTACAGTTTCAGCCTGTCACTGATTGAACAGGTAGGAGTGGAGGCATGACATGCTTCGGAATGTTAATTCTTCCTTCATATTTATGTCAAATCAAGTTAGGAAGATACTGTAAAAATGTCTTTTCTCTGTCAGATACTGATTTGGTATGTTCCAGGAAATTAGGTCTTATTCTCTTAAATGACCTGTGTGCCCATGACTATGAATTTCACAAAGTCATTTTCAAAGGAAATAGAAATTGCTATCAACATTTAATTTCTGGATCATTTATTGCATTTTGCCTTATGGAAAGGATGTAATAAAAGAAAATTTCACATTTGAGATGGATGTGAAGATCTTCTCTGACAGCTTCTTTCTACCTTTGTTACATGATGCTGGATTCTAACTACTTTATTTACCTAAAATACAGATATCTAAGCTATGCTAGTCAGATTGAACTAATGAACAAAAGTAAGCCCATCTACATGATAGTACTGATTCATTTTACTTCTCTTAGATGCCTATGTTAATAGGTATATCTCACCCTGGAGGCATGTATTTCTCTG
Source organism: Dicrurus megarhynchus (assembly GCA_013399195.1). NCBI lineage: Eukaryota > Metazoa > Chordata > Aves > Passeriformes > Dicruridae > Dicrurus > Dicrurus megarhynchus. The sequence goes on along the minus strand of VXAD01013018.1, from coordinate 3,003 downwards.
ACATGACTCTGAAGAAAGCAGTCCCACCAGCATCACACCTGTCCAATAGAAGTGGTGGCTTTAAAATACATATTTTTTGCAGTTGTGATTTCTCACAGTTGCTCTCAGTCAGTTCACATTTTTCAATGGAGAAAGCTGGCCTCTAGGAGCAGACTACTGAGCAGACTGTGTTTGTATACTAGCAGGTATATATACTAATTGATGCGGTAAGAAGTTACCTCCACAGCCACAACAGAGCACAGAAAGACAATAGCGGGAAGGGGAGTCCCAATAATACTCTGCCCGCATTACTGATGACCAGAACAAACCAACCTTTGTTTATCAAGAAGCTGGTTTTGAGCCATGAGTCTGATAAGAAGCAGATAGTGCTTTTTATCATGCCAGTGTCATTTCACTCTAATCCACCCCAAGGGATCTATTATTGACAAGAACATCAGTTACCCTGCCTTCAGCGACAGGTGGCAACAGGGCCACTTAGTGGTTGAGAGAGTGAATTTTTCAGCAGTGCACGTGACTTTATATGGGATGTTTTGAAGAGGAATCAAAGGAAGGAAAAATGGATTAAGGTAATTTGGGGAGGAACAAGGATAGATAAATAAATGAGTAGGGGGATAAAAAAGACCAGCTGTGTTGACAGTTTGCTGTTCAGGGCATTTGTATATATATGTATATACAAATTTTCACCCTGGAAAAAAAAGTGGGAATGACCTAATCACAGCCTTCCAGTACCTGAAGAGAGCCTACGACAAAGACAGAGATGGACTATTGACAAGAGCCAAGGGGGAATGGATTCAAACTAAAATAGAGTAGGTTTAGACTAGATATTACGAGCAAATTCT
>VXAD01013014.1:197753-219229 GCA_013399195.1 Dicrurus megarhynchus | reverse complement strand
CAGGGGGGCAGAATCCCCTCCCTCAGGATTGGCCACGGAGCACATGGGGCACCGGGATTCTCCTCCCTGCTGCTCCCTGTGTCCCTCGGGGCAGAGCTGTGTCCATCCCCACGGCTGTGAGCTCTGTGTCCCTCTGTGTGTCCCTCTGTGTGTCCCTGTGGCACCTCCAGGGCTCCCACCCAGCTGATACCTGCAGTGATACCGGATTCCTGCCCTGCCTCCAGCAGCCACGGTGGGACAGCCCTGACTCCTCCAGAGGAGCTGCACAGAGACAGGAGAGGACATGAAAAGATGTTGAAGCAGGGGGAAAGGGGCCTGTTTGGAGGACTGCTGGGCAGGCTCTTCCAGGAGCTCTGGGATGTGACCAAAGCTGTGGGCTCAAGGGAAAGGGGACAGAAGGGCAGCAGTGCCCCTGATTTCCCTCCTCACTGCAAAAAGGCGAGAGTGTAATTGTGGCTGCACTGCCCAGTGTTAATTAAAGCCCAGACTCACCGCCTCCACAAATGCACTCAGGTGTTTTAGCAGAGGTGACTCTTTTTTTACCTTTTGGCTGGGCCAGAGGAGCGTTCCTTGCTCTTCTTCACCAGCTGTAAACCTTCACCATGAAATAGGAGATTGATAAAACAAAGAAACACTGAAAGAAACTTCCCTTACTTGTTTAGAAACTGAAATTCCAGCACTAACACCCCCAGGTCTTCCATGGAGCACTGGAGCTGACAGGAAGGGCTGGAGCTGGGGAGATCCCAGGAATTGGGACCACAGGAGTCCCTGCAACTTCCCAATCCTCTCCTTTCACTCCAGGGATGGTGCCTTGCAGGCAAAAGATTTAATTTTTTCCTTTGCTGATGGTTCTGCTGAGAAGGTCCTGCACCAAACTCTCCGTGTGCTGCCGCCAAGTCGGGCCTTGGTCTGGGAGGAGAGAACCAACAACAGAATTTGGCAGCGTGATGAAAGTAAGGAGTAAGGATTGTGTCCAAAGTTTCTCTAGGATTAGATGAAAAGATAGGTTGGAAGAAATCTTGGAGAGTTTGTGATGAAAGAGCAATTTTGTGTCTGCATGGTAAACATGCCCCATTATTAAAGCGCATTAGGATGTGATTTGTAACCAAATATTACAAATATGGCTATTTATTACCAAATTATCCCGTGGTAATCCCTCAGGGCTTCCCAGCTAGGACGCTCCAGCATGGAGAGCGGGGAGATAATCTGTCCCCTGGCAGCTGACAACAGACAGGCTGTGTTCAGAGAGGAAAATCAAGCCCAAACTGCAAGAATAGCTCAGGAAAAGGAAGGCTGTCCTTAGGGAGGGTTGGAGCATCCACAACTGACTGCTCAACCCCAAAAAAGGCATGGATGGGGGGCTTGGCTGTTTGCTGCTATTAATTTATCACTGAAAATGCACCGAGCTGAAACCAATCAGCATATTTTCAAACACTGATGTTCATTTAAAAAAACAAAAAACCAAACCAAACATTTTCTTTCCTGCCAGGCCGGCGGAGGAAATGGAATCAAGCAGCCGAGATGGCACCGTGATGTTGTGCAGAGCTTCACCACAGCCCCCGTGGGGAGCTGCTTCAGCTGAGCCTCGCAGCGGTTCCGTCTGGTTCTAATCTTTACAGGCCATTAAATCTGCAGCAGTTAAAGCTGCTAAACAAAGAGACAGCGTAAAGCAGCCGTTTTGTGCCTATACATCTCTATAACCATGTGCAGGAGGGGCTGCTGCTATTGTTTCCTCATGGAGTCCTGGAACCATGGAGTCCCAGGATGGTGTGGGTTGGAAGGGATCTCAAAACTCATCTCCTCCCACCCCCTGCCATGGGTGTGAAAATGAGGAGGTGATGTTGCTCCCTGTCACCTGTGGGTGCCTGTGGCAGGTCCTGCTCCCCGCTGGCACAGTCCTGTGTGCCAAGGGAGCTGTGGGGCTGGAGGAACACCAGTGGGGGAAGGGAAAGGATTCAGGATGCTGCCATACCCCACACTTCTAAAAAGACCAGGGCTTTCAACCCTGCACCTCCTGTCCCCATCTTGAGCATCCCTCAGTCAGGAGCTGGACTCGATGGTCCTTGTGGGTCCCTTCCAGCTCAGGATATTCCATGATTTACTTGTGGGAGAAACACTCAGGGTTTGCCAAAAAGCACTTTCTGCCCAGTTTGTCCATGCTGGCAGATAAACCCCACAAAGGGTCCCGTACCAGTGCTGAAATAATCCCACTGGCACAAATCTTGGCTGCTGTTATTTGAATACTGAATTTCTTCTCGCAGGAAGTCTGATGAAACAGGGAAGTGCCTCAGGGCACTGATTGTGGTGGGGGGAGAATATGGGAAATCCTCGTGTCTCCTGGGCTCCTTGAAGTGTTGCAGACTGAACATCCCTGCACACACAGCCAGGCCGTGAAGTGCTGAACTGTTTTGTTCTTTTCTGCTGGAACAGCTTCTCCTCCTGGACTGATCAAAATGTTGTCTTGGGCTGGCTGCTCCCAGCATCCCGACCCCGTGACTCCGCTGAAAGCCAGCCCCAGGAAAGCCGGGCTGCCCTGGGATCTGCTGCAGAGGCAGCTCGGGATGGGCCTGGTCTGCTGGAGAGAGGAACAACGCTCACCACAGCACAGATCCACGGGGAATTACGGCAAAGCCCAGCTCTGCTTGGCAATAACCGAGTTATTTATGAGTGGGTGGGTGTCTACATACTTTTGTCAATAGCAACATCATCCCACAGAAAGAAAAGACTGTTCTGGTTGTCCTGTGGTGAGGGAGGAGAAAGGGCCTGGCAGGGATCTCCTCTTCACTTCCAGGAGGAAGAAAAAGCATCTGAGCCCCAGTTCTGCCATCAGTGTTCAGCAAGGGAGGGAAGCTCCTCCTTGGTTCCAGCCCAAAGCGGGGTGGGAGAGGAAGCTGCTTCAAGGGCTGTTAACAAAACGTTTCGTGTTTTCCTCGGGCTCTCCTGTTGCATCCCCTGGCAGCAGGAGGGTGTGAATGTGCGCAGCAGCCGCTGCTTCCTGCCCGGCCGTCCCCGCTGGAGAGGAGCAGCCCTGGGACAGCGCCCAGGCTCGGCTCCAGCCCCGAGACAGACGCGGGCCTGACAACCGGGACTCGTGCAGCCAGCCCGGGGGAAACGGGGCGGCACAGCAGCGCCTGGCTCCGGCTCCTGCCTCGTGGGTGAGCAATGCCCGGGCTGCTGCAAATTCCCTGCTGTGCTCAGCCAGGCTCGGGGCAGCTCCGCTGGGGCAGGGGCAGAGCTCCCGGGAGGTGCTCTGTGGGCAGGAGCGGTGAGGGGTGAGGGTGTGAGGGTGAGTGAGTGGGGGTGTGAGGGTGTGAGGATGAGTGTGTGAGTGTGAGTGGTGAAAGTGTGAGTGTGTGTGTGTGATGACACTCACCGGAGAGGGTGACCACGGCTCCGTGACTCACCTGAACCCCGTGGTGCTCCCAGACTGCCACGCAGAGGTACCTGGGGCCTGTGATCCAGAGGGATCCGCAGCTGCCAGGTGGCCTCAGCCCGTCGGAGCCGGAGCAATCCTGCAGGGAAAGGGGCTGTGGATGCCCACCCTGTCCCTCGGCCCCCTCTCCCTCCCACGGGCCGGAGGGATCACACAAGGGGCAGCCCTGAGCATCCCGCAGCTCCCACCCGGGATCCCGAGAGCATGGCGTGCTTTGGGCTGGCCCAGCTGGCACAGACAGGGTGGGGACAGGGGGATGCAGCCCTCGGTGACGTGTGGCCGCTCCCCGGCACAGCCCGGGGCCAGCAGCTCCGCCGGCATCCAGCAGAACCCACGCGGAAATTCCCGGAGCGTTTTCCCGTGGGGAGGCACTGCTGGACGATTCCCTCCAGCTCCCTGAGCCGAAGGCCGGCTTCTCCCTCTGCCCGTCCCGGCAGCTCGGGGCTGCTGTCCCCCGTGGGTGCCCAGCGCCGGGCGGGCTCCGTGCCTGGAGCAAGGCCCGGCTGCCGGGGGGTTCGCGGTGCCGAGAGCGGCATTGCGGGGTTGTTTTCCACGGGCTCCAGCTGCTGTTTGGCAGCGCCCAGGGACACGGGGAGCAGCCTCGCTCCTCCCGAGCCCCGGCCGCAACAATCGTGCCTTTGTCTGCGGGCTCCCGACGTCTTTATTCCCACTGTCAGCTCTCCAGGCAGGAGACGGTCTCCTAGGCCACGGACACACGTTCGCTGTGCAAACAGCTGCTGCCGTTCCAGGGAATATCCCGCTTCCCTGTCTCCTTGCCGAGCGTAGCTGAGAGCGGTCCCTGCTCGCCTCCCAACCCCACGGCAGGGCTGGACGGCACGGCACAGCAGCTGGGTCGAAATGATGGATCAGATCTCGCCTGATGTGAATTTGGGGTGAAATCGCCTGGGAACAGGCCCTGGCTGCAGAGTGAGGGCTGTGCTGAGGAGCAGGGAGTGCAGAGAGCCCTGGCACCCCAAACCCCCGGCCACTGGATCACAGCTCCTGACAAAAACCACGCTGTGAGCAACTCCACCGGTCCCACCAGCACCACAGCCAGCCCAGGGTCAGCTGGGAGCAGCTGGGAATGGGAATAAACACCCTCAGCAGGATCCAAAGACATCCGTGCACAGCTGCAGCGCGGGGTGTGCGTGCGCACGTACCCCGGAGCACACCCGGGCTGGGAGCTCGCTCTGCTGCCCAGGGACGACTCCGGCAGTGCCCGGCAGTGCCCTGAGGGATGGCTCTGCCCCGGTGAGCTCTGCCTCCCTGGCCGAGGGAGGAGCAGGTGCTGCCGCTTCCCAGCGGGACGTGCAGGAGGTGAGGAGAGCAGCTCTCCTGCGGAGAGAGGTGGGGACAGCCGGGGTGTCCAGCCTGGAGAAGGCTATTCCCCCTTATCCTGTCACTCCAGGCCCTTGTCCAAGGTCCCTCCCCGTCTTTCTTGTAGCTCCTTCAGGCACTGGAAGGCCACGATTAAGTCACCCCAAAGCTTCTCTTTTCCAGTCTGAACAACCCCAATTCTCACAGCCTTTCCTTGCAGCAGAGCTGCTCCATCCCTCTGATCACCTTGGTGGCCTCCTCTGGACTCGCTCCAACACACGGATGCCCAAACTTCTCACCCAATTCCAACCACACTGGATGGAGGGGAGAGAAGCAGCTGAGGGGCTGGTGGGAACATGACCGGTTGTTCCCAGTGTAGAGTTGTGGCACCACTCCTGCTCCCGCAGGACCAAACTCATCCCCTCCACACACAAAACACCGGCTCTGCACCCAGGAGAGCCCCAAACACAGCCCCAAATTCACCTGTGCTCGCTCTGCCAGGGCAGACCCCACATTTCCTGGGCCCATGGTGATGCCAGGAGAGTTCCCATGAGCACAGCATTCCCCCGTGGACCTCGGCGCTCGCCAAACTGGTTCAGTGGGTTTGAATCCCTCGTCATGCTGCTTCCCAAAGCACAGCTCAGCTCCTCAGCCTTCGGGCCAAGGGCTGCAGTGGGTGGTGGCAGTCAGGGACCTGCGTGGGCCCAGCTGTGCCTCTGGGACTGCCCAGCCCCGGGAGGAGGAGGATGGTGGGAGGAGGAAGCAGGGCTGAGCCAGGGCTGAACCAGGGACAAACCCCAGCAGTGCTGGCACCTGCTAATTGCGGCGTTGGCAGTGTCACCCACCCAGGACTGCGGCTGCCCGGGGCTGTTCCCAGGGCACAGCCCAAAACCCAGCACCTCCCCTGCCCTCTCCCAGGGCACCAGACCCTCAGGAGCATGGCCACCTCCTGGCACGGGGAGCCTGTGCTCCTTGGGGAGCCTCCACTGATCCGTGCTGGGTGTCACAGAGCCCTGACACCACGTGGGTCACCCCACGGGGCAGCTGCCAGGTGACCCCGGGTGCCAGCCACGCTTCCTGACCCACCGCCAGCTCCGGGGTTCCCTTGTGGGGTTTCCTGAGCTGCCTGAGGCAGGAATCCCGGTGAGGAGGTCACAGGGACGAGCAGCGCAGAGCTGGGGTTGCACCTTCCCGTGGCACCTGGCAGGGGTTGCCCGTGGGGTGTTTGCACCCACTGATCTCCTCCCCACAGAACAGCCACCATCTCCTTCCTCGCCCTGCTTCATTCCTTCAGTGGGGACTCCCAGGATCCAGCCACAGAGCCCCTCCACCACCAAGCACCTCCCACCAGGGTCCCACCTTCCCGTGCCACCAAAGGCAGTGGCAGAAGCCACCCCATGTGGACAACCCCAGAGCAGAGTGGGAGCTCAAGTTCCATCCTGGCTCCATCAGGAGCTCCTCCCCCGGGCCCCTCTCCCCAGCTCAGCCTCCCCCATTCCCTGCCCTCCCCGGGCCCCTGAGCCACCACTGGGGCCGTTCCCGTCGCGTGGCCCGTGGTGGCAGAGCCGTGGCCACGTCTGGCACCGGGATGTGCCACAGGCTGGGGGATTTCCCACACGGAGCGAAAGAGAAAGAAGGAAAGGGCACTTGGCCACGTTCCTCTTGGCCCCCTTCCACTTTCTGCTTTTGATATTGTTCTCCCTTTTTACGGCTCCTCGCTCGAGCCTTGAGCCCCAGCAAGCGTGGAGAGTTCATCCAACAGCAACAGCCGGGGCCGTGCCTGCAGCAGGGGAGAGCAGCACGCACAGCCCTGGGCCAGCACTGCCCACTGGGGCTGTGCCCCCAGAGCAGACAAACCCCAAAGACAGACCCTCACTGGCTGGAGAGCTCGGTGACATCCCTTCTCCAAGGGTGCCTGAGGGCCCTCGAACATCCGTGAGAACGGCGCCATGGCAGGAGGTGAAGCTGAGGGGCAAAGCCTGCGTGGGACATGGAGGGGCCTCCAGGGCTGCCTCCCCCACACCCACCTGCACTTTGCCCCTCCAAGGGAAGTATTTTGGGTGAGGAAAACGCTGTCAGTGCAGCCCCTGCCTGCTCCCTCTGCTGCCTCACAGCGCCCGGGCACCAGTGCTGGCAGCACGGGGTCGGTGGCCATGACAGACCTGATGGCACCGCTGGGTCTGGAGGCAGAGCCTGGTCCCCTCAGGAAGGAGAACAGGGCGCCATGGGGGGAGCCCATCACTCCTTAACGCTGAGCAGATGCTCTGTGCCACCCCCAGAACCCCTGTGCCACTGCCTGTGAGCCGCTGGATCCCTCAGCCCAGAGCAGCCCCCCGAGGCAGCTCCTGCCCCGGCCCCTCGGAGCACGGAGGGACCCCGAGGCTCAGCACAGGCCTCCCCACGGGCACGGGGACAGGGCCACGCCGGAGCCGCTGCCAGGCCCGGGGCTGGCACCCGCCTGGAGCCTCCTGCAGCACGCCTGGAGCTTGGCTCGACAGCAGGAGATTAGCTTCCTTTCCAGCTTTGCCTGGATTTGGTGACCTCTAACAAGGACCTTCCACCCCGCCTGGCAGCCTCCGCTCCTTGCTCCCGGCAGGGCCTTCCCGAGGATCCCTGGGGAGCTGGCGGGGAGCTGGGACTGTCCCCTGGCCCTCCCCGGCTCCTGGGCAGTGACAGGGAGCAGCTGTGCCCACAGGGAGCTCAGGGCTTTGGGTGAGGGCTCAGGCCGTGGCACGGCAGGATCACCGCACGCAGAAGGGGGATCATGGGGCACTGGGTTGTGATGGAGCCCCAGGAATGTCCTTGTGGGAGCGGTCGCCACCTGGCCCCAGTCCCATGGAAACCCGACTGGCAGCCTGGCCCAATCCTGGTACCAACATTTCCAGGAATTTTGGGGCACTGCTGCCCACGCAGCAGCTCTCCCAGCTTAGGGCCCAGCTTAGTCACACTTGGCACTAAAAGCCACTGCCAGGACAAGAAGCCAACGATTTTCTTAACAAAGCAGCTTCTGCCCAGCAAAGCCACACGAATCCCCTTCAGAAAACATCTACTCACCAAGGTACAGCCAAGATTTCATCCGAGGCGATTCCTTCTGTGTCTTCTCCCTGCCAAACCCTTCAGCTTTGGGCAGAGGAGGCTCTCCCAGCCACAGCCACACATCTCGAGCAGCGCCGCTTGCAAACCTGCAGGAGCTTGGTTTGTTGGGGAATTTTAGTGAGTTTTACCTGAGGATTTGAACCTCTGCCTCAGCCCAAAGCAGCAGCACTCAAACCCTGCAGAGGTCCTGCTTTGCCCTTTCCTGGTTCTCACTCTGTGCTCCTGCCTCCAGCTGGGATAATCCCTCCTGGCCCTGCAGAGCCTCAGGTGGGGCAGCTCCACTGGACAAATAACTACAGAAAATTCCAGGTCTGGGATTCACGGGGCCTGGGCGTGTGCAGGGCAGGAGCAGGGATGTGGGAAAGGAGCAGGGATGTGGGAACAGGCTCCAAGAGGCCTGGGAAGAGCTGCTGCACAAAGAAAATGGAGGAGGCAGAAAGGCAAAGACAGAAGGTTTGTTTGAAAAGCTGCAAAAGGATTTAAAACCAGGGAATGGCCTGGTTATGGCTAAAATCCCCTTTTCCCTCTTCCTAAGGCAGCCTGAACAGCACTAAGGCAGCACCGGGGGGATGTCCAACACCCACTGCCAGTTCCCAAGGGGCTCCAAGGGATCCAGGAGCTGTTGGCACTGCAGGGCAGGTGGCCCTTTGCAGCTGGCCTTTATTAGCCCCAAGGACAGAGCAGGAGAGTCCTTTAGGCCACAAAGGTGAGGCAGCATGGGAGGAAACACCGAGCTCTGCGGCGTTCAGGAGCTGTGGGGCGAGGCTGATGAAGGTTTAAGCTGCTTTCAACATCAGTTTCAAGGGTGACAGATGGAGGGAAGGGGGGAAAGAAACCCCACCCCGCTCTCTGCTCGAGCCTCCTGTGGCTCTGGAGTCGCACTGTTGTATTTCCAGGGAAGCTTTTAAATCTGACCCCATTGTCAGCCACCTGCTCCTCACATCCTCCACACAACTGCCCTCTCAGGTGCCCCCCTGGGAACAACTCCAGCACAGAGCAGGATCCTCAGCCAAAAGCCAGCTGTGACTGTCCACAGCGTAGATGGAGTGATGGGAACACAGCACTGACACTCGGGTGGCTGCAGGATCATGGAATCCCAGAATGGTTTGGGTTCAAGGGACCTTAAAGCTCATCCAGTGCCACCCCTGCCATGGGCAGGGACACCTCCCACTGTCCCAGGCTGCTCCAAGCCCTATCCAGCCTGGCCTTGGACACTTCCAGGGATCCAGGGGCAGCCACAGCTGCTCTAGAAGTTGATCCTGGAAGCAATGAGCAAAGACAGAACATGAAAAGCAGCAAGCACCAGGCTGGGGTTCTTCTGCCACCACAGACACACTGAGCAGCTCATTCGTGTCCTGCTGCAAGGAGAGGTGGAGCCAACAGTTTGGATTGTTAGGACTTTATTCCCTTTGCCCACAGCGCTAAGTTTTGATGCAATAAATATGGATCCTGTTTAGACCCCTCTCCCTCCCCAGGACTCCCAACACCCAGAACCAGGTGGGCTGTGACAGGGGCTCTCATTTGCACCCCTGTGGGGTTCCAGACATTCCCAGTCCCTGGCCAGGGCTCCTCCCTGGCACTGCTGGGACACAACCACACCACCCCCACACACCCAGCTCCCCGAGCACCAGGGAGTTTGGGATGAGAGTTAGGGGAAGTGCAGCTGTAAACCAGGCATTGCTGCAATGGTTTTGCTCCAGCTGAGTGACCTTGGAAAGGAGCGTCCTGACCCAGGCCAGTCTCCATCTGCTTTTTCTGGACACAGAGGAGGAGTTAAAACATTTCCATGGAGCAGCTGTTGGATCACAGAGTGGGACTGAGAGATCCTGCCCGGCCCTTGTGGTGCTGATCTGGTGCTTTACCCCTTGGGCTGGACCCAAGGGCAGTTTGGGTCACTCAGGTCACTGCCCGTGACTTTCCCCAACTCTCAGGCACGTGGCCTCCTCCCACCCCACATCCCCTTCCCAAGGCAATGGGGGAAATTTGTAACCACCACTTCTGATAGAACATTTCATCACCTCCCCCCCTTCAAGGGGTTCAGCTTTGAGGGAAAACAGCAATTTCCAATTTTTTTTAAACAAGAAAGAAGTCCAAGTTTAATCCTCTTGGGAGCAAAAGGATTAACAGCAGGTTTTAAGAAATAGGTTTCCAAAAAAATCAAGTTAAAATTCCACATAAGGCACCTCCAGTTCAGTATTTTTTGACATGGATACAACAGCGAGCCAGGGACTTCCCAGGCATGTGGAGCTTCCCAGGAGCACCAGTTACACCTGGATGTTGGTGTGTGAGGAAGATGGATTTACGAGTTGGGGCTGAAGTGACCCCAAAACCAGCAGCAGAGCAGTTTGGGGGCTTGGCACTGCAGAACTTCCTCAGGTGGGGGGTCCAACACTGCCGAGGAAGTTCCGCTTCCCTCACGGATCAATTCCGCTTCCTGCCTTTTCCAGCAGATGGAGAAGTGGCCAAAGCCACCCCCAGGGCAGCAGTGTGGGAGCAGCTTCCCGGGATCCCTCACAGGCAGGCTCTGCTCGGGGAATGCTTCAGGATAAGGACAACAACTCACAGCCTCGGAGGCAGCAGTGACACCGCTGAGCAGCCCGGGGTCACCCAACTGCTGAGCCCCTCAGCTCCCAAAAAATCCCCCTCCATTGAAACACCAGCTCCTCCAGAACCAACAAAAAGAGACTATGAAATAAACCAGCCCGAAGTAAGTAAACGAGGTGAACATGATGTTTATGAACAATAAACAGTTTCCCTTTAGATGGGCTCCCAAGGCTTCCCACAGTGCTTAGCCAGGTGGGAATCTCAAGCCATCACAGGATATTTCCCATTTTCCTTCCCCACAATGCTACACAGAACCAAAACTGCAGCTGAGAAAAATAATCACCCCCCACACCCCCCAGCAGGTCACCCTGGAGCAGAAACAAGGTTTAAGTACAATCCAGATGATCCAACCGCAGCAGTATTGGCTTCACTTGACTGTATTTAAATAAAATTAAGCATTTAAAAGTCAACAGGCACTAACATTCCCTGGCAGTGCTGACACCACCGAGCCCAGCCCCACGAGGCTGTCCCCACCCTCCCTGGGCGCTCTGGGGGTGTCACACAACACAAGAAGCCACAACATTTTCACGAAGCAACGTAACCAAAAGAATCCCAAGGCAGCTCCCAGCCGGCGTCCGGCTCGCGGGGCCAAGGTCCAGGTGATCCCAGGGGGGAAACGGCCCAGGGGAGTGGGAACACAGGAACACGTGGCTCTCCCACAGCAGCCCCCAGGCTGGGCAGTCCTTGTGGGTCCCTGCAGCCCTCAGAGCTTCTTGAGCCGACTGTACATCTCCCTCTTGCTCTTCTCCCCGGCCCAGGTCCGGCTCTTGGTGCGGAACCTCTTCAGGTCCTCCTTGAAGTCCTTGTGGTGCATCGGGCGGTAGCTCTGGGGCTCGCAGAAGCTCTGGGGAAAGAGGAGCTGGGGTCACCTCGGTGCCACCACCAGCAGCAGCCCCTGGAACAAACAGGGACAGACCCTGCTCCACACGGGAGCTCCGTGGCAGACACACAAAGCCCGGGGATGGTCAGGTTACAGCCAGCAAAACAAGGGCTTTGTGTACAGGGCTCTCATCCCAAATTTCCTGGCAGGCAACACACAGGCTGGGCTGGTTTAGAGTTCACCTTGGGATGGCACCGACTGGAAGGATGTTCCAGCCCAGCTGGTCAGAGCAGGGTGCTGATCACGCCAAGGTCGTGGACTCCATCCACGCCGGGAACAATGCTCAGCTCACTGCGGTTTCCCCTCCAGCCCGGAGCATTCCGGGATCCGTGTGCCTCGGGACAGGTCCCGGCTCCCAGGGAGCCGCCGTTGGCTGTCCCGTGCTGCCACCTTGAGGCCTCGGTCCCCCCTCCTCAGGACAACCCAAAACCCATGGGGACAACCCAAACCCCGGCTGTCCCTCAGCCCAGGGGAGCCAGCAGATCGCAGGGAGAGCCAGAACCCCGGGCAGCACCGGCTGCCATCAGCTCTGAGTGCTGGGAGAGCCAACATCCCGCAGGGAAGGAACTGACAGCCCCACCCAGCTGGCCGTGGACAGGCCAAGTATCTCCCCTCTCCCTGAAAGGGAAGGCAGTCTAAGGGATAACTGGAAGTGTGGGGGCCTGGGGGCCTGAGGCCTGTTTGTGTCAGAGCAGCAGGACAGATCCCAGGAGCACTGGGAAATGCTGCAGGAGCAGGAGCCAAGTGACAGGAGAAATCCCACCCCTGAAGTGCTGGGGAGAGCTGGGGGTGGGTTTTAGTTTCCTTGTCTCAATTAGAGGCTGCAAACTCCAAGCTCAGGTTTTCAATTTTGCTGGGTTAGGACTGTACAAGACCTCAGGTTTCCATTTATTATCCAGCAATTACTGTCAAGCCTTGCCTTCTCCCCTGCTCCGAACAGCCTGAAATCCCTTCTGTGAGTGACAGTTTGATCTAAAGGGGCAGAAACCACTTCTATTTTACTCTTGAGACAAGTGGAAAAGCCCTTCAGCTATGGCAGGAAGACAGCTCAGAGACAGAACAGGCTGAGCTGCTCTGGGAACAGCCCACTGAGAGAGAGAGAGCAGGAAACGCCCCCCAGCCAAACCACTTTGCCCCAAAGAGGAGTTTGAATAAGAATAAATTAATATTGTTTATCTATTGTTTCACACTCCTTTTGAGTGTGAAAGAGACCATCGAAAGGTTTGGGTTGGAAAGGGACCTAGAACTTCTTGTTCCAACCCCTGCCATGGGCAGGGACACCTTCCACTATCCCAGGGTACTCCAAGCCCCATCCCACCTGGCCTTGGACTCTTCCAGGGATGGAGAATCCACGTTACTCACCTGACACCTCAAGAAGAAATCCTTGTAGCCCCCCTTGAGCACGTAGAGCTCTGGGTAGTGCAGGTTGGGGTACTCATTGCTCAGCCTGTCCTGCTCCCTCACAAACCGGCACCTGCAGCGGGGAAAATCCCATCTTAAATCCCACATTCAACCAGTAACTCCCAAAGCTGCCCCCCGAACCCCCCATCCCTCGCTGGAGGAGCTGCAGCTGCCTGTCAGGGAGAGGCTCACAGGCTTCTCCTTTCCCCTCTGAACATTCCCGTGCCCCAGCCCAGGCCCAGCACAGCCACTCACACCCCGGGCTGTGCCAAACCCTGCCAGAGGTGACAACCACCACAGCAACCAGAGCTGTGGGAATTCCTGATCCAGGGAGAGGAACTCACATGCGAGGGCCCCGCTCCGAGGAGAACTCGCAGTGGAACACCACGATCACCCGCTTGTTCTCCGACGGCTGGATCGGCTTCTTCAGCAGGAAATTTTCCACCTCCTCTTCCATGTGGAGGTTTATGGCACCCTGGAAGGGCAGAGTCCGAGCACTGAGTGGAAGGGAACAGCCACAAACTCATCCCACTTCCCTGGGAGCCAGCTCCTCATCTGGGTTTGCTGGAGGAGCTCTGGAACCGTCTCCCAGCACGGCTCCAAACCCCACCAGGACACCACGGACAGTCTGGAACGGGCTCTGGGTGACCTGGACCTGCTTCAGTTCAGCACCTGGAGGTTGTGGCTGCCTGGATCTCCCTCCCCCCATCCCCTGTACTTGGGAGGGCCTTTGCTCAGGCAGAAACATTCAGGATCAGTCAAAGAATCCTGGAATGATTCGGGAAGGGACCAAAGAACATCCAGTGCCACCCCAGCCATGGGCAGGGACACCTCCCACTGTCCCAGGCTGCTCCAAGCCCCAATGTCCAGCCTGGCCTTGGACACTGCCAGGGATCCAGGGGCAGCCACAGCTGCTCTGGGAATTCCAGCCCAGCCCCTGCCCACCCTCCCAGCCAGGAATTCCTTCCCAATATCCCATCCATCCCTGCCCTCTGGCAGTGGGAAGCCATTCCCTGTGTCCTGTCCCTCCATGCCTTGTCCCCAGTCCCTCTGCAGCTCTCCTGGAGCCCCTTTAGGCCCTGGAAGGAATAACATAACCACGGGGCCTTGGACAGAAATCAGCCCCACCAGGTGCCAAGTGACCCCCGGCTGCAGCTTCAGACCACCCTGCACTGCCCCTGTGGGGCCACCATACCTTGATGTGCCCCCCCTCGTACTCATAGGGGTATCTACAGTCAATTATCACACACTGCTTGATGAAGCTCTCAAACTTCCCAGTCAGCACAGACACCATCTGAGAAAAAAAAAAAAAAAACCACAAAAAACAGAGGTCAGTTGTTTCAAGCCATTTTTATGTTGTTCCCCAACCCCCAGTAAAGAATTTTTCTGGCTCCCTTGGAGCACTCACCATTTCCGAGTCGATGTATTTTAAATCTTGATGTTTCCCATCGACAGTGTCAAATAAGTAACTCTGGAAGAGACGAGATTGAGAAAATTCCAGCTGTGAGTCACGTGGGTGACGGCACAGCAGCCAGCAGTTCACTCTCTAACAGATATTCTGCAGACCAGAACCTCTGCAGGAGTTAAAACTCCTAAAAATTCTAAAATCAGGCATAGAACTTAATTTTTGGCTCCTACACTAGAGGGATACACAAATGGATCACTTTGTGTCTAGCCTGGGACATCCCCTTCTCACCAACAGCCTCCCCATGTCGTTTGAAGATCAGAGAATTCTTAAGGTTGGAAAAGACCTCCAAGATCAAGTCCAAAGAAGCAGGGCAGGTTTAGGAGGGAACAGAAAAGCCTCTGTAAAGGGAAGTGTTTTTCTGGGCTGTTTTGAGACATCCCCACCAAGAGAGGCCCTTAAAACACTTCATTCAACACTTGGCCATGGAATCTCTGGAATTACCTTGGAGAAGTCCCCGATAAGGTCTCTCTGGTCACTGTCCAAAATGCTCTCGATCTCTGCTGTGGAGGGCTGGGTCCTCACCAGCTTCAGACTCTGCAGGACACAGGTCAGAGATCCATGAGCACCGAGGGCAGACACAGCCCCTTCCCTGCTTCCCACAGCTGACAGCTCGGAGTGTACTCCCAGGCCCTGAAATGGCTCCTCAGCTTCCAGCAGGTTCAGGATTGTGCAACTGCTGCCCTGCCCCAACAATCCACCTGGAAAAGCTCCCACCAGCCTTCACAAACCAGACCCCAACACTGCACCTCCCCTCATCAATTCCCTGTCACAAACTGGATGCTGGGCCACCGACCGTCGAGTCCTCGGAAGTTCCGGGCAGGCTTTTCCTCTTCTTGCTTTTCCCTGGAGAGTTCTCCTCCTGGGATCTCTCCATCCTTTTCTGGGTGGTTCTCCCTGCAATGCTTGACATGGATGAAGAGCCAAACAAGCGGCACCGCTTGGCCTACGAGGGAGGAGAGGAGTTGAGTTGTCCAGCAAAGGCTTACAAAAGAAAATAAACACGACTCAGGCTTTCAGGTTATTCCAAACTTGGCCTCATTTAAGGCACCACCACTGCACAGCAACAGGGGGCTGTTAATCTGAATTATCCAGGCTTTACATTTCCAGTAACACTTGTTACTGGGGGAGCTTGAAGCACCATAAGCAAGATAAAGAGCCAGCAAAATGCTCTACACCAATTAGCAGCCAATTTATCAGAAGATTAAGGAGCTTTCTGCTCTGCTGAAGTCTAAACTCCTTTCCCAGTCTCTTATCAGAGGATCAGGTTACAGCATTCCAGGTGAGTCTGTGCAGAGTGAATTCCAGATATGTTAAGGTTCTGATAAGGGAAGTCAAGATCTTCTCACATTTATGAGGTGCAACAAGAAATTTTATGCCTGTAAACACCAATTGTTCCACACTGACCAAGTCTCCCAGGTGGGCTGCTCCAGAGACAAGGGAATTCTGCAGGGGGTTATGCCAGGGCTTGTTTTGTTGTTCTTAGGGATGCAGGAGACAGTGGGATCACTTGTCCCAGCTGCCAGGGCAGTCCCTGTCCCTGGGTGGGGACACTCACCCGACTGTCCGCTCTCCTCATGACCAGCGGCGCCGTCCAGAGACTGGACACGTCCGAGGGCATCTCCTCGTCGTTCTGGGAAGAGAAGGAAGCTCATTCTCATCCATCTCACCACGGGAGACACTGCAAGTACAGCTCCTGCGTGGCTCAGGCAAACATTCCAGCTGGATTCAGCTGTCAGAGCAGTTTCAGGGATTTAACTCCAATTCTTAAGGACATAACGGGTTGGAGAAGGTGAGTTAATCAATTCATCGACTGATTAACAAAGATGAGCCTCCAGGGCTTTAAACATTTCAAATTCACTTGGAAACAGTTTAAGTGGCTCAAAGCAATCACCACCTCTGACATTTTCAGCAAGTTTCTAAAGAAAAATGCCAACTGTTCAAATAATTCCCTCAGTTCTCAAACTAAAAATAATTCACCCGTTCACACCCCAAACAAATCCCACTGGCTGCACCAGGGAAGAGCACTTATAAGATAAAGACACCCCAGTGAGTGGAAAAAGAAGATGAGAACTAATCTCCTTGTGGGAGATGTCCCTGCCCATGGCAGGGGGTTGGAACTGGATGAGCTTTAAGGTCCCTTCCAACCCAGACCAGTCTGGGATTCTGTGATTCCCAAAAACTCAGCTTGCTGCAGTTTGAGCACCCTGACTACAGCCAGAGCACACCAGACAGAGCTGATTTGGGGATCTCCACCCTATTCCCTCTGCACATACCTTCAAGTCCTGGTCATCCAGCAGCTCCAGGAACCCATCGTCATCCTCGCTCTCCGAGGAGGGCAGCGAGTGCTGCTGCAGGAAGGCTGCCCTGAAGTTCTCCTGCTCCCCCGAGGCTGTTTCACCCATGGGCAGCTGAGAGGAGACAGAGGGAGTTTTAACAACAATCCCTCTGCTCCCTGCAGGGTGCTGTAGCCACGGAGGGGCTGCCACGGCTCTCTGCACTACAGGGAACACCGTGGTTATTCCCAACCCTGAGCTGCAGGTGCTGAGCACAGCACGGGCAGGAGGCAGCAGCATAGAGGATCCCTGCTGGATCCAGGGAGCAGAGACAAGACCTCTCCCCCCAGCTCTGTTTCTGTACAATGATTTTTCAGTTGGTTTTCCTAGACAGGAGGGTATGAATAAGGTAGATTTTCTCCCTGGATGTCACATCTGGACACAAAATCCAGCTGCATTTACACAGTTGGGTTTGTTGTTCCAAATGCATCTGCCTGAACATGAAGTATCAACTTTACTGATCATTTCAACCCCACATCCATGTCCACACTCCCTTCGGTTGCTGAGCACCACCTCAGCTCTGTGCTGACTCGTCTTTCCCAAAACAATGTTTCAAATTTCTCATGGGCTCAATGCCACCTCATGAGCCAAATGAGAACAATGGGAACAATTTTCTTATCTGCAGATAAGTAAGTTTTTCTGTTTGGCACCTGAGCGACATCACCACTTCAGAACCCTGATAAAGTTTTTTTGATTCCAGAGAATTAGGTGAGAATTAGTTGAAAAGAACCAAGTACCTGAGCTGGAGATGAATTCTGCCTTGCTCCAGGAACACCCCTTCCATCACGGAAGCAACGAGAAGCTGGTTTGGTTGGCTTCTTAAACTCAAACGATTCCTGAAATAAAAAGCAGCAAAATGATCATTTTACCAAAATTACAAACTGTGTTAAGTTGCTTGGACCCTTTTATTTTTTTCTTTTTTTTTTTTTAAGCTGTCTGACATTTTGGATTTCAGCTCCCTGCTGCCAACAGGAACAGTCTGAAGGTGAATGTTTTCAAATTAAAGATGTTACAGGAGTGTTTCATTTAACATAATCCAGCATTTATGCTCTTGGCATCACCTGCAGGCTTCAGGGCTTTTCTATTTCTGTCAGTCGACTTCTCTGCAGAATAAATCATATTTGGAGGCAGCCAAGGCTGTGTCCTGACACCTCATCCCCCACGGGATTCCCAGCAGCCAGGGCAGGCCCAGAACACGGATTCCACGGAACCAGGGCTCCCCATGGCAGCAGTGGGAAGAGGGGGGAGATCTCCCCTAACACCTTCTGGAGGCAGCTCTTGCAGCTGCCCAGAGCAAGCAGTGGGAATACTTTGTCCTCTGCCACAGCCAGAAAGGAATTGGGGTCAGTGGCACGAAGGCAGAACTGGGCCAAGTCTTCCCAATTTTTCTTAACCTCCCTACAGTTTGCAGCCGTTCTCATCAGAGCTGCAAATTCCCTTCAGAAAAACTGAGCAAAAGGTGGTTGTGCCTGAAGTGCAGCCTGGCAGGGAGCGACTGAAGCCTTTCCCACCACATTCCCTGTGCAGGGAATGTGCTCATCCAGCTGTCCCTCCCGTCCCACGGGATCATCACAGGCAACAGGAAACAACACTTACATTTTCCTTATTTTCATCCTGTTCCAAAGGCTGGAAAGCATCAGTGTCCAGAGAGTCAGAGTGGTTTCTCTTCAGCGCAGGGCTGGAGCCCAGCAGGCTTTGCTACAACACAGAAAGGACAGTTCAGGACTGTGCATCAGCTCTTGCACAAGCACATGTTAAGCACTGAAGGGGTTAATAAAGACTGGAAAGTCTCTGACTACAAATTTGTGCACACCCTGTGCAGGAATCCTCTGCTGACATCTTGGTACAGGGACCAAAATGCTTCAGGGCACCAGTGATGGAGCCACATCACGGAAATTTCACACTAAATTAAGTGAGATTTGGAATTTACAAGCTGTAAGTTTGACATTAAGTACCCCAGCAGCTGGTGTTGAAGCCAGAAAATTAACAAGTATTCAACTAAATGTATTCAACTAAACCCATGCTAAATCCTTTAACGTGTATAAAACATCAATACCACTCTCACTTACTGGCAGGGAATGGATTCTTCTGAAAGGTATTCGAAGGCTACAACGAGAAAGAACCAAAATTTATTTCAACATTTTGCTTTAAAAGGCAGTGCCATGAACAGAAATCACCCCCCAATTCCATAATCTAAAAGAGACACTGAGGAAGAATTTAAAACAGAATTATACTTACTTCAGCCTGCTGGATTTGATTGCTTTCTCAAACCTAAAAGCAAACGATCAAAGGTTGAAGATCTCAGAGGTCTTTCCCAAATTAAATGATTCTGTGGCTCTTAAGGCACAGACAAGCATAAATTAAGTGTTATAAAATGCAATTTAGACACCCCTCGGTGCAGCCCCAGACTGCAGGAAGGTGCCAGTGCCATGTGGTTGGCACAACGGCCTCGCTCAGAGCCAGCACTTCAGTGCCCTGGGCACGGGCAGGGCCAGTCCCAGCATTCCAGCTGTGGAGCACATGGAGAGGTGCAGCAGGGAACACTGCACACGTGTTCCTCCAGCAGAGGAAAACCCTCCCCAGGCCTCATTAGCCCAGGTTTGTTAACGATGCCACCAGCCAGGTTTAACACAGGGTTACTCACGTGTCCTCCATGGTGTCGTGTGAGGTCGCGGGGCCGGGAGAATCCAAAGCCAAACCTGCAGAGGAGACACAGATTTCCCCCTGATTTGTATCCAGGAGCCAGGGATTATCAGACACTGCAACAGATTTCCACAGAAATTCCTGTGGAAAATCCCATCTGCAGCCTCACCCTGGGGCAGAACATAAATAAGAGTTACAGGCACTCCCCACCGTGGGGTTTGGCTGGGGAACACCAAGTGCCAGTGCTTGGGGAAAAAAAGGGATAATTAAGAGAAGCCCCCCAAGCCCTGCCTGGGCTGTCACATGGAAGAGTGTGCTGGCACCCAGCATGGAATACTCTGTTTCTCCTCTCACACACACCTTAATAAACTATTTAGTCCTTTAGGGTTTTTTTTTTAAGCCATGCTTTTAGTTACACCTCTTCCTAAGAAAAAATTTTGGGCTCATTCAAAAAAAAAAAAAGCAGTCAAAAGGCCCTTCTGAATGCACTGGAATTAACAGGAAGCACTTCAGAAGCACAAACCAAGCAAAGCTGTACAGCCCCACAGCATTTCAGCACAGGCACATCCAAAGCCACTCCAACACAGATTCCTGAGGAGCCACAGAAAGGGAGGATTTAGCAGGGCTGGTTGCTCTGTCCTGCTCTGTGGTTTGTAAGCTCTACTCGTGTTTTAGCACTTCATAAAGTTCTTTTTTAGGCTGAAAGTGCCCTTGAAATGGGGAATAAATTCAGGTGGAAACAGTGATTTCCCTGAGCTGGAGCAATGAAGCACCAGGGGCAATCTACAAGTTATGGGGTGAGAGCTTATTTCATTTTCACTGATGAAATATCTCGTGTGAAAACCAGAAAATCCTTCCAGGAAGTACCAGAACCGAGGGGTTTCAGATCATCAACCAGCTCTGGGTAACAGGAAAACACAGAACAAAGCCACTCACTGGCACAGTCTGGGTTTAAAGAGAGAAAACACAGCAAGGACTCGCTCTCCTCACTCTCCAAAGGGCAGGAGCTCCAGGAGATCCCAACCATGAGGGATAAAACACCATCGCCCTGTTTTCCACACCAACATCCCCAAAGCACCCCAGAGCAGGGCATTGTGGCAGTCCAGCTCCCCAGGGATCCCTGCCTTATCCCCAGCAGCCTGATTCACCTCCAGCTGTCCCTGCTGCCTGCCACCGTGTCCAGAGCAGGACAGCCCAGAACTGCCCCCATAAACACCAGCCCAGGGCACAAAGCACAACAGGGAAAAAGGGAAAAAGGCTCTCTTGGAGTCCCCCGAGGGGCAGAGCCAGTTTTGCCTCCCTACTGCTCACAGTCTCCAGGACAATTAAAGCAAAAAATAAAAAAACCCCACCCACAGCCCAAACCATGAGCTGCAGGGGCTTCCTGAGGGATTTTCCAACTGCCTCCCTCCTTCCAAGAGCATGGGAATGAGAGGGGGCTGCAGGGACCTCAGGCAGGGATAGTTCTCTCTCCAAACCCTGGGAGCCATGTAAAAGTGCATTGTTTTCCAACTCTTAATCGTTATTTATAAATTGAGGAAGCCCTACCTGAGTCTGTGGACTCCGACGACGCCGATCTGTGTAATCCATTTTTGGTTCCCACATCTTGCTCCAGGTTTTCATGCTGCCTGGAAAAGGAAATTTAGGATTTGCTTTAAAAAGCAAGAAACACAACACTGCAGGTTGGTACAGCACAGGTGATCACCACCTGGATTTCTATCAGAGCCCAGTTATCCTTCCTGGAACTGCAACCCTCTCTTGGGCAGCCACTCCTTCGATTCAGGTTTTGCATAGAAAAAATTGCCAAATTTCTAACTCAAACCCATTTGATAAATAGTTGCCTCCCAAATTTTGTTTTATCTGCTAAACCTCAGCACTGAGATAGAAGAAAATCATATGGAGCCTCACATACGTCAGGGAAAAGCTACTTGAGTGAGGCTCCAGCACGTGCTAATTAAAATAAAAATGTAGTCAGGGCTATGAAATCAATGGGCTGAATAATTTACATGGGGAGGATTGCCAATGGTTTGCAGGAATCCCAGGAATCCGAAGGAGGGAAGGATCACAAAGCAGATGATTGCAGAAATGAGAATGACAGAAGATCAACAAACAAAACCCAGGAGGTTCATTGAGACCTGAGTGGGCCAGGACAAAACAGGAGCCACACAAGGGAGAAACTGTGGGAATAATGGGATTAGAGGAGTTAAGAGACCAGGAAAATGGAGCAGCTGTGGCTGGGGTTATGGGAACAGGAGAGGAGCTGCAGAGCCCAGAGACTGCAGCACACGGGAGGCAGAAAAG
>VXAD01013014.1:178852-197699 GCA_013399195.1 Dicrurus megarhynchus | reverse complement strand
CCCAAGGGAGTCATGGAAGTTTGCAAGGTGGGGGGAATAAAACTCCTCGAGGCCTCGTGGGCGGGGGTGGGGAGAAACAGCTCCGGGAGGCCTCGTTTTTTGGGGGAAGGGTTGGGAGAAGAGGCGCTGCAGGCCTCGGTTTTGGGTGTGGGGAGGGTGCCTGGAAGGAGAGGAAGCAGGGGGAGCCTTCAGCGCCTCACTCCTGGCGGAGAAGGGGATGAAGAGACCCCCAAGGCCTCCATTGGGGGCTGGGGGGAAAGGAAAAGGAGGGATCCACGAGGCCTCGCTGTTTTTTGGGGGGTGAGGGTAGATGAGCACCCCGAGGCCTTGTTTCTGGAAGGAGGAGGGGATAGGGAAGGAAATGAGTTCCTGAGACCTTGCAGTGGCGAGGAGCGGGGTAAAGACATTCCGGAAGGTCTGAGCTCTGGGAAAGCGGGGGGTTAAAAGACATCCCTGGGGCTTTGGGGCTTGGGAGGGGGGATAAAGACATCCCAGGGGTTTGGGGTTTTTTTTTTTTGTGGGGGTGGGAATGCCATAAGGCTTCATTGAGCGGGAGGAAATTATGGGGGTGGATGGAACGGAAGGAAAACGACTCCTGGAGGCCTTGGGGTTTTTTTATAAATGGGGGAGCCTCCCTAGGCCTCGCTTCGGGTCTGGGAGGAGGAAGCAAACGTCTTGGAGAGGGGGCAAAACACCCTGGAAGGGGGACAAAGTGCCCTGGAGAGCTCGTATGGGGGCGGGGGAGAGGAGGGAGAGGGCTCCCTCAGTACGGGAGGAAACAGCGGGGGATAAGCCCTCCCNGGCAGAAAAGAGAGGAGGAGGGTGCAGGAACAGGGCTGGGATGGAACAAGGAAGGCAGGAAGGACGTGGAAGGGACGCAAAGGTATTTGTGGGAGAGAGAGAAGCCCAGGGAAAGGCTCCGGAGGGAGGTGGATGCCCAGAGCAGAACCAGGGGATGGGGAAGGTGTCCCAGAGCGTGGATCCATGCGGGATGGGGGCAGGNAGGGGATAGGGAAGGAAATGAGTTCCTGAGACCTTGCAGTGGCGAGGAGCGGGGTAAAGACATTCCGGAAGGTCTGAGCTCTGGGAAAGCGGGGGGTTAAAAGACATCCCTGGGGCTTTGGGGCTTGGGAGGGGGGATAAAGACATCCCAGGGGTTTGGGGTTTTTTTTTTTTGTGGGGGTGGGAATGCCATAAGGCTTCATTGAGCGGGAGGAAATTATGGGGGTGGATGGAACGGAAGGAAAACGACTCCTGGAGGCCTTGGGGTTTTTTTATAAATGGGGGAGCCTCCCTAGGCCTCGCTTCGGGTCTGGGAGGAGGAAGCAAACGTCTTGGAGAGGGGGCAAAACACCCTGGAAGGGGGACAAAGTGCCCTGGAGAGCTCGTATGGGGGCGGGGGAGAGGAGGGAGAGGGCTCCCTCAGTACGGGAGGAAACAGCGGGGGATAAGCCCTCCCAACCTCGCTTTTTTGGGGGGGTCACGACAGAGGCAAGAAAAAGGGGGGTGCCCGGGCCCAGCGTTCGCGACTCACCCGCGCCCCAGCTGCTCCATGGTGAGGCGGAGATCGGAGACAGGCGAGAGCTCATCCTGAAAGAGCGCCTTAACCACGGCGGGCGGAGCGGGGGACGCCGGCGAGAGAAGCAGGAGGCGGCGGCGGTGGGAAGCGCTCGGGGTGGGATCCATCGGAGTGGGAATGGGAATTGGAAGCTGAGCCGTCCCGTCCCTGCCGTCAGCGCGGCCGCCGCAGCGATTTGACCCCAGCCGGTACCCGTCGCCCGCTCCGAAGCTGGCGCCAAACCGCGGCTCAGCCAATCAGCGCGCGGCGTCCCGCGGGGGGCGGGTTGTTTTTTTTCAAACCTCCCCTCCCACCGCGCGCGCCCCGGCCAGTAGGAACGGCGGCGCGGCGGCGAGGCCCCGCCCACGGCGGTTGCTTGGCGTCGCTCTGGACCAATAGGAAAGCGAGGAAAGCGGGGTGGGCGGGATGCGCGCCAGCGCGGGGGACTACATTTCCCAGTATTCCTAACAGGAGCACCGCGTTCTCGCTGTCTGCGTTGCATGCTGGGGAATGTAGTTCCCGCCTCACTGCGGCGCCGCTTTGCCGCCATGTTTCCGGCGGTCTCCCTTTAGCCTGGGCGTGAGGGGAAAATGGGGAAGATGAAGGAAGAAAGGCACAAACTCAGCAGATAACACAGCCTCGCTGAGCCAAAGAGCCCTTCCCACATAATTTCTCCCCAAAAAGCCCTTCTCACATAATTTCTCATGAAATGAGCTCTCTATGAGAACAAAAGCCACTTTATGAGGTGTTTGGTGAGCGGCTGGGGAAATAAGGCAGTGCACATCCCTGCGACACCACGATGGGGTTCATGGAGCGATGAGCAGGAGAAGGGAGATTTGACTGTCCCCCAGTTGTACTCCACATAAACTCTTTAGGACACGCAGCTTCTCCCCAGCTCAGGGTTTGCAGATCTGTGCTCTCCAGTCCCTGGCAGACCATCTGCTGTGTCTCTCCACTGGTTCCGGAGCCTGCTGTCTCCAGCTGATCGCTTTGGATCCAGGGGATCTCCAGGACCAAACGACCCACGACCCGTGTCCCTCTGCCCAGGCCCTGCCACCCACCAGTCACACGATGCTCCCGGTTCCTGGATTAGACAGTGTGGTGTTTGTTCCTCCCCTGACCACCCCGGATCTCAGCGATCCCCAACACACCCCCGGCTCCTGCTGCTCTTCCAGGTGCACCCTCACTCCGCCTCTCCCTGAACAATTGCCTTTTTACAAGCTTTTTGAGCAGTTACCACCAGTATTATCAGCTCGTGGCTCCACCCTGACGTCCTGTGTGCGGGGTGGCTGCATCCTCCAGCACAGCACAGATGCAACAAGCCATGCAGAGCTGCCAAAGGCTGGCATGGACAAGCAGAGCCTCTTCCCTCCTCCCTCCCGATTATTTTATGGCCTCAGTGCCCACAGGGAGAGGTAGGACACTGTCACCTTGCGATCTGGCCAGGATACCGGCACGCAGACATGCCCAGGCAGGACAGCACTTCTTTAATGCTCCAAAGGACTTAGTGGGAGGAGATGCAGCAAAGTGCACAGGGGATCCAGCCCAGGCAGAGCTGCAGTGAGTTTGCAGCGTGATGCCGTGTCTCTCCCACACCTCTTCCCTGCTCAGCTAGCCAAGGGCACGGGCAGGGGCCCGGGAGCCATCCGACCCTATCAGTCACACAGCTGGATGTGGGTTTCTCGTGACCAGAGCCAAAAATACGGGAAGACTTTCTCAGTGAAGGTGGCCTCAAACTGCAAAATCTGCGTCATGCTCTCTGCGTTGTAGAAGGTCACTCGGCCTGCTTCGTAGTCCAGGTGGACCCTGATTCTCTGGAGCTCTTCCCTCAGTGCCAGCAGGACAGGGGGCATGCGGAGTGCTCTGTACTGGCCGTCCCAGTCCAGCCGCAGGGCCCAGATCTTCCCCATGGCCAGGCTGAGCGACTCCTTCCTCTGCACCGACTCCAGGGCCACCCCCACGGCCCAGCTGTTCCCTTTCCCGACCTCCAGCTCCCAGTAATGCCTCCCAGACGTGAAGCCCCGGGAGCCCAGGACACTGGGGCTGCCCGTGAATCTCTTGGAGGTGTCAGGGAGGTTTTCCTTCCCACCTCCAAGCCGGATGGTTTTGTAGTCCTCCGAGAGGGTCAGGTGAGGACTCGCCGTCTCCGGGTCCAGCGTCACCTTCTCTAATGGATGACGCAAACGTCAGTCTGTGCCCACTGAGAAGAGAACCAGCACCTCTCCCCCTGCACCACGGGGCTGTCCTGGGAGCACAGCGGGCACTCCTGCAGCCCCCTCGAGTGGTACGGGACACAGGACCCTTACAGCCCCCCACGCTGGGACCCACGGGTGAAAAGACGCTCCCTGAAGCAGGACTGAGCCAGCCAGTGTCCCCACATGCAGGGGACAGACACGAAGGGTTTGCTAAATCTGCTTCCAGATCTGCTGGATATCGCTGGCTGTGGGGAGCAGTATATCCCGTGGGTGTGAGGAGGCACTGCTGCAAGGCAGGGGTGGTGCCAGGCCAGTCCCTGCTCCTGTGACAAGTGCTCACCCAAGGGAAAACCACCTCGGAACCCTGCTCTGCCGAGCAACCGGGCAGCCTCGCTCCAGAGCCGAGCTGCCCGTCCATGTGGGATGTTCTGCTGCCATCCGGTGGCCATTCCACAAGGCCGCACAGGTGTCGCTGTGCAGTGTCACCACCCCAGAGCCTCTGCTAAACCCACTCCTCCGGGGACTGCAGGGGGGAAACTGAGGCACGACAGTCCTGCGCTCAAAAACATCCCAAAAACTGAGAATGCACAGAGCAGCCTCAGCACAAATGGTGCCAGCCAGACCTCAGCCTAGCAATGCTGCATCCTGTGGGCCCCAAGCACCTGCAAAAGCACTTCTGATCATGCCTAAATGCCAGCTAAAAACACGTACAGCACCTCTGCTTAACTGGGCACAGCCTGACATGGCCTCGTGCTGTCCTAGCCCTCGGCTGGTGTCACAGGACAGCGTCCCTGGTGCTGCCTGGCACGGGGACAGACCTGCATTTTTATAGCAGGCCTAGTCAAAACAACGGGACTCAGTGCTAGACAGATGCCAGGTTTACATGTGGTGTGAGCCTATCTCTGCACCAAGGACATGAGGAAACTCATCCTGGAAAGGTTTTCCCCCTCACTTGTGTCCATCAGCTCCAGAAACTTACCCCTTTCGCTGTCTATCTGGCTCTGCAGGTTCACTGGAAGAAGGAAAGGAAGATGCATCAGTGTCTCTCCTGCGGCACCTTTCCTGCTCCCCATCAGGACAGCAAGCCACACATGGAGCCCCAGGCTCCAGCAAAGCCCATCTCAGGGATGCTTCCCATCTGGAGCAGGCGTTTTGCTCCCGAGCCCCAGGCATAGGCAGCAGGCAGTGAGGATTTCCCAAGCCCAGGGGAAGCACAGCGTGGAGCCAGCAGAGCTTTACCTTTGAATTTGGCCACCGTGTCCAGGACCAGCTGGCTCATCTCAGAGAGCCTCTCAACGCTCCTCTGCAGCTCCGGGGAAACCGGCTCTGGGATCGGGGCCTTGGCTGCCTCGCAGCTGAGGGGAACAACAGGGAGAGGAGCTCTGATCCCAACCATCAGCCAGGGCCAGGTGGGAAACAGGGAAATCCCTGCAGCCACAGAACCCAGGGGAGCTGTGTCCCAGCTATCACCATAGGAACCCCATCTTTAAGAGGGATGCAATGGCCTCTGGTTCCCAGTAACATCACATGAAATCCCAAATACTCAGCAGGGCAAACCACCTCCCTCCCGGCTCCTGCAGCACTGCCAAACCTCTGCCCAAAGGAGCTGCACAGGAGGAGAGTGACACCAAGCCTGTTTCATACCTGCTCAGGATTTTGCCAACATCCTGGAAGAGAGAAAACACAGGTGAGCTCTGGCACCGCTGAGAAGGACAGTGGTGCCTGGGGCAGGGAGCTACGGTGGCTGCCCAGCTGTGGTGAAGCAGGTTAAAGGGGCTGGGGGTCACCCCACACCTCATCCCCACCCTCCCTTCCCTCAGGGCCCCGACCCACAGCAAGCACACCATGTGTCACAGCCTGGCCCCCCAGGCTGCCCCGGGATGGGGAGGCTGCCAGGTGGGTGCTCCCAGCCTCGCCGGGGGTCACAGCGCCCAGTGGGTGATGCAGCCTCACCATGAGGAACTCGACCACGGGCTGGTCCCGCTTCTCCTCGATCTGTGCAATCACCGTGTCCAGCAGCAACTGCCTCTCTGAAACCCTGGAGTTGTATTCCTGGCTCTTCTCGAGAAGCTCCTGGGACACCCGCTCGAACTGGGCCAGCAGGACCTTTTCCTGCTCCCTCAGGAACTGCTGCAGCTCCTCAAAGGTGTCAGGCACACGCTGCGCCTCTGAGACCACCGTCATCTGCAAGGCACCGCACAGAGGCCCTGAGCCCACCCAGCCTGCAGCTGCTGCAGAGAGGGGACAAGGATCACACAGAAGGGGACCAGAGATTTTATACGGGGAAGAATGGAGAGATGGGTGGCAAGTCTGGATGTTGATGGGCCCAAGGAGGCCATGTGGGATGGACAGAGAGGGAGAGAGAAAAAAGAACGTTGTCATGCAATAGGAGATAAATATATATAGGGAGAGGGGAAGATGGGACATTCCTGGGGAGCAAGGTGGGCGAGCAGTATGGGGCATAGAGAGGAACACCCACCAGCAGGTCATCAGTTTTCTGGTCTCCTTTGGGCTTCAATTTTTCCTTCTGTTCTTGTAGAAAAAGCAGGTTGCTCTGGAGTGCCTCCTGGGGCAGGGATTAAAAAAGGCATTTTTGGTAATTTTGGAGTGACATTCACAGGAGGGAGATGACTTCACCAAACAGTCTGTGTGGGGACAATCCCAGTCTGGGGAGTCACTGGGGGTGACCCCTGAGTACCTGGGAGTGGGTTTTGAGCTCAGAGACAGCACCCACCTCTCCAAACTCACTTCAGTCAGGCTGGGGAGATCCCTATCCACAGCTCTTGTGGCCAGAAACATTTCTGGAATAACTTCCTGTGGAAACCCTGGAGTTTGTGGTTTGGGGTTTGTTGGTTTTTTTTTTTTTAATTAGAAAAAACAACTTTTGGCATTGGAAGTGGGATTTCTGGGAAGAGGTTAGCAGTGACAGTAGCAGTGACTCAGACATGCTCCATACATTTGCTGGAGTATTAAAAAACTCCTCATGCTCCAAGTCGTCTCCTGTATTGCAGTGAGCCAGGACCCCAGCCCACATTGTGGGGGAGAAACCCTGGCTGGGGACATCTAGGGCACAAGGGACCATATGGGGACACAGAAGGGTGAGCAGTGAGAGGGACCTGGGCTCCTGGGTGGGCTGGGGCCAGGTGATGGGAGAACCAGCGGCCCCAGCAGGGTCCGATACGGGACCCCAGCCCACAGACAGATGGGGATCCCAAACTGGTACCCAGACAGTGACCCCAGACAGCAGCTGGGAGAGGCCCCAAATCCGTGGCTGGACAGGGACCCACCCTAACCTGTGTGTGTGGAGGGGAACCAGACAGGTGCCCTGAATGAACCCCAGACCGTGCTCAGAGGAGACCCAGCCATGCATGTAGGGGACCCAGATCCACACCTAGAAGAGCCCCGAACTCATGCCCAGAGCAGACCCCAGACTGTCCTTGAAGGGACCCCAGATGAGTGCCCGGACAGGACACTAACCTGTGCCCAGAAGGGACCCCTGCCTGTCCCTGGAGGAGCATGCATCGAGGAGCCCAAGCCCACGCGTGGAGGGGATCCCAACCCGTGCCCGGAGGGGACCCTGATCTGTGCCCCTCGGCCACCCCGCCCCGGGCAGCGAAAGCACCCAGCCCCTCCCCAATCCCCCAGCCCCTCTCGCGGCGCCGCCCCGTACCCGGAGCTCCCGTGCGGCCTCGTCGGCGGGGCGGACACGGTGCTGGAGGTGCCCGGGCCCGTCCCGGCAGAGCGCGCAGAGCGGGGCGGCGCAGGGCTCGCAGAACAGCGCCAGGAGCTCGCCGTGCTCGGGGCACAGCGGCCGCGCCGCCACCTCCTCCACGGCCCGGGTCAGCTCCGCCATGGCGCCCAGCGAGCGATTGGGATGCAGCGAGCCCGGCTCCACCGCGGCGCGGCACTGCGGGCAGGCGGCGGGGCGCGGGGGGTTCCCCAGCACGCCCTCCAGGCACTGCCGGCAGAAGCTGTGCCCGCACGCCGTGAGCACGGGCTGCACGAACAGCTCCAGGCACAACGGGCAGGTGGCTTCGGCCGCCAGCTGCTTGCCCAGACCGAGCACCTCGCGAGCCATGGCCGCGACGGCCGGGCACAGACGGGATGGGGCGGGCCCGGGGCGGGGCGCGACGGGAACGGGCGGGGCTGCGGGGCCGGGAATGGGCTGGGGGTGTGACTGTGTGTCTGTGTCTGTAGCTGCGTATGTCTGTGTGTATGTGATGCATACGACGTGCAGGTGTGAATGGTTTTGTACACCTGCCTGGCATGTGGGAGCATATTTGTGCGTGTCTGTACATTTATGTGTGTGCCTATATGTGTGTGCGTGCATTATATGGGGACTTGTGTGTGTGTGTGTGTCTCTATGCGCGTATGTTGTTGTTGGTGTGCAGGTTCAGGTCTCTGTGTGTTGGTATCTGTATACAGGAGTGTGTGCGTCCGTGTACCTTGTGCATTTGTGTGTGTGCATCCATGTCACACCACACGTGTGTGTATGCATCCATGTCATTACGTGTGTGTGTGTCTCTGTGCGTGTGTGCGCCTGCGTGTGCATCCATGTCATTACACGCGTGTTTGTGTGTGTGTATGCGTGGGAGTGTCTCTGTCTCTGCCTGTGTATGTTCCTGTGCCTGGATCTCACAATACACACATCCTTGTCCAAGCGTGTGTGTGCAAGCCGGGGAGGAAGGAGCAGGAAAACACCGGGGAACACACGGGCACGGGGCCCGCTGTGTGCGCTGCGTGTGCCCGTGCCCGCACACGCGTGGCCGTGGGCAGCCCACGCGAGCGGGGATGGAGCAGCGGCCGCAGAAGGGGAGGGCTGGGGTGAGAGCGAGTGCGAGCCTTCTTCTCAGCCTTCCCCCGGGGCGCAGCCGGCACGCTCCAGCACGGTGCTGCCAGCGCCCGCGGATGCTCGGGATGCTTAAATTAATTTAATCATTAATAACCTGGAACGCGTCCGGGTGCTTCGCCCTGGCTCGGCCGTGCGGCGGGTCGGAGCTGCCGAGCGGGAATCCCTTCCCGAGGCCTTGCACTGCCATCCTTCCCGAGGCCTCGCGCTCGCCGGAGCCGCTTCCCGGCCACCCGGGCTGGGTTAATGCAGTTTTAAGGGATTGTGTCGGGGCGGCAGCTGCGCCGTGCGGGAGCCGAGAGTAATCCTGTGCAGCCTCCCTGCGCTGCCGGCCCCGGCCTGCTCGCCTGAAATCACCCCAAACCCCCGGCTGCTCCGGGGCAGGAGGGCTCCAGCCTCCATCCCCACACCCTATGGCTGCCGGCGCCTCTCCCAGTGTCTCCTTCACTCTCACCCCAGCTCCAGAACACCCGGAGAGCTGCAGCAGTGCTTAAGGAAGCAGAGCCCCTCGAGCTGCCTCGTGCTTCTCCACCTGCTGCGGGTCCACATTGTCCCTTCTGTGCTGCTGCTGTGGGCTCAGCCCCGCAGGGTGCTGGGCCCCCAAAATCAAGGGCCCGTATTCAGCCATCGGTTCTGCTCCTCCTCCACCCTCATGTGCTGCCAGCTGGGGCCCAAGGAGTGTTTTGGGGGGCACCATCCACCCCCTGACACGATAAAGCAGCAGAAGAAATCCCTCTCCAGGCAGTTAGTGCCCTGCAATGGCCGTGCCCTGCTGAGCGTCCCTGCCACCCCACTGCCCGCTTCCTTGCCCCGGTGGGTTCCAGACCCCGGTCCAGCGGCTATGACAGGTCATGACGGTGCTTCCAGCCCCCTGCCCACTGTCCCTGCAGCACCCCGGGGTGACAGCCTGATGTCCCCATTCATCTGGAGCCTCTGGGGTGCTGCTGGGGGTACACTGCCCATCTCACACCCGAGTGGGGACAGCGGTGGCTCCTGCTCGTCCCCTGTTCCTGGAGCTGCTTTCTGGGCACATCTGTGTCCAGGTCCTCCAGCACCCGAGGCCAGGGAAGGCTGGGCAGGTGTCACTTCCCCAAACTGCAGGGACAGGAGCCGTCGAGTCAGTGGGTCCCAGCATGGGGCAAGGCTGTTAATTGCCACCATGTGGTTTTCAGTGTCGCTGCCACCCTGCACTCAGGGCCACCATGGCCGTGTTGTCCCACTGGCACAGGAGCTGTCTCTGCAGACGGATTGGTGACATTTGAGCTGCTGAAGGTCACCAGCATGTTGTTAAATCCTGGCAGTGTCCGGTGACCGAGGCTGTTACATCCGTGTGTGGCGGGCGAGGAGCAGCACGAGGGACAGGAGTTGCTGTGTGGGGCACAGTGACACAGAGCAGAGCACGGGCACTGCCAGCCTGGCTGCACCAAGGTCCTGGCACTGCGGAGGGGAAGCCAGGCTGGTACAGGCATCTCAGCTTTTTTTTTGCCAATGAAAAGCTGAATTCATCCATTTTTAGGAAGAAAAAAGGCTGCTGCCAGATCCGTGTTGCTGCCAGTGTGACGAACATGAGCTGCTGAGAACCAGAATCAGTTCTGCTTTTCATTTCCCTCTTCCCCGTAATTGGA
This sequence comes from Dicrurus megarhynchus, assembly GCA_013399195.1. NCBI lineage: Eukaryota > Metazoa > Chordata > Aves > Passeriformes > Dicruridae > Dicrurus > Dicrurus megarhynchus. The sequence continues at coordinate 187,472 of VXAD01013014.1, read as the reverse complement.
TTTAGTCCGCGTGAGGGAGATGCAGGGAGGCTGCTGAGGGACACAGGGCTGCAGCCAGGCCCTCCTGTCCTGCCCCCACACTTCCCTCCCAGGACATCAGCCCCGCCACAGCACTTTTCGTGGAATCGCAGAATAGTTGGGGTGGGAAGGGACCTCAAAGCTCCTCTTGTTCCACCCCCCTGGAAGGGCAGGAACACCTTCCGCTAGACCAGGTTGCTCAAAGCCTCGTCCAGCCTGGCTAATGTCCAGGGATGGAAGTGTCAACTCCCGTCAGGCTGCAGGCCCTGAGCTGAAACCCCAAACTGCTTCCAGGGAGTTGTAGGCACCACCCAGCAGTGGGAAGGCAGGAACCTTGGCAGGAGCCTGCCCTGCCAGCCCCAAAATGCTCCTACCCACAGTGGTGACCAGCTGGTGGCTCTCAGCAGCTCCACATGGCTGCGCTGCCCTCTGGCACCTTCCAGCATGGAAAAGGCTGTTAATTCCAATTTAGGTGGGGGTCATACACCAGGGAAGTCCTGGATGAGGACTTTGGTTCTGCAAAGGCATTAACAGGTCCTGACAACTTCTCCCATCATCGCTCTGTTTATTGATGCCACTGTCCAACATGAGATCTGACAGCACCGGGAAGGAGCCCGGCGTCCTCCAGGGAGCTGGTGCCACCACCCAGCCCCAGCCCAGCCCTTCGGTTGGATCTCACCCAGCCACAGCCCAACCTCAGGAACTGCAGCCAGGACAAGCTGGGATCTCTGGGAACCGAGCTGCTTCAAACAGGAGCTCAAACCAACAGCAGGGAGATGGATCGTGTCCCACCCACCCCGGCAGCAGGTGCCCAGGAGCAGGGAGGCCTTTCCTTGCAGCCAGCCTGGAGCTGCTCCTCCCCCGGGCAGGAATCCTGCTGCTCCTGCGTTGAGGAGCACGCAGTCGATGCCACAGGCAGCAGCTCAAGGACAGCAGAGCAGTTAAACACATGGTCTCGCTCTCAGGCCATGGTGACCCCACAGCACCCCGTGGCCAGACCCACAACACCCCGATGCCCTTGGTGCTGGGAGGGCCAGGCCCTCGGTGGGAGGATCGAGCGCTAGGAATGGGTGTTTGGAGGAGCCTTGTGGAGGGGTCCTACCAGAAAAAGGGTCTTTTACTGCAACTAGAATTTTATTCTATCGTATAATTCAGGAGTGCATCACAGCCCCGCGAGCCGGGCAGGCACCTATCAGCGCTTCCAATCTAGACACACGCACAACTTCCTCATCAGCTGCATCTGTTCATTACTCACCTCCCCCCGGCCGGAGCTCCTCCTGTCGCATCCAGCCCAGACGAGGCAGCGCCTCCGCAGAGCTCCTGGACAAAAAGTGACTGTGCCAGAATCAGCCTACAGAGCAGTTAACAAAAAAAAACCCCCAAAAAACAAAAAACAAAACCAAAAATAAAATCTTGCCCATCCTAAGGTTGCTTATCAAATAAAAAGTTCCTCCACATTTATTAAAAAAAACCAAACAGTAGATTTAAAAAGCAGTTACGAGTCCTACTCCGGCAAAACACCCTGTGTACAGGTTTCTTTTGTTGGTGGTTTGTTTGCTTGTTGGTGAGGATTTCCCCTAAATCAGCTGCTTCTGTTAATTTTATATATATATAATCTTTTAATTTTGCCGCGCGTTGCTTGCTTTAATTCATTAATTTATTTCCAATCAGCTGAGTCTCCACCAGACCAGCGGTGCTACCACACAAAGCTTCCTTGATGTCCATGCCCTGAGCCGGGGTGGGGGGAGATGGATGGAGGGAGGGTGGGAGAGATGAGTGGAGGAGAAGGAGGACGAGAAGGAAGGGAAGGATGGATGGAGGGAGGCAGGGAGGGAGAGGAGGGAGAGGAAGCCTGGGCAGCCCCTCACTCTCCCATGTGCGTCCTCAGGTGGTACTTGAGCGACTGCTTGTAGCGGAAGCACTTGGTGCACTCGGTGCAGGGGTAGGGCCGCTCGCCGGTGTGCGCCCGCTGGTGCTCCAGGAGGTGATGCTTCTGCGTGAAGTTCTTGCCGCACTCGGTGCAGTGGTAGGGCCGCTCGCCCGTGTGGATGCGCTGGTGCTCCAGGAGGTGGTGCTTGCGGATGAAGCCCTTCCCGCAGACGGCGCAGGCGTGCGGGCGCTCCCGCGTGTGGATGCGGTAGTGGTTGGTGAGCTTGGACTTCTCACTGAAGGTCTTCTCGCACTGGCTGCACTGGTAGGGCCGCTCGCCGGTGTGAGTCCGCTGGTGCCGCAGCAGGTGGGAGGGCCGGGTGAAGTTCTTGCCGCACTGGGGGCACAGGAAGGCCATCTCGTTCTTGCCGGCGTGGATCCTCTGGTGCATGAGGAGGCTGATCTGCAGGCGGAAGCTCCTCCGGCACTCGCCGCAGGTGAAGGGCCGCTCCCCGACGTGGGTGATCTGGTGTTTGCTGAGGCTCGACTTGTGGCTGAAGCTGCTCTCGCACTCGGAGCACTTGTAGGGCTTCCCCGGGGGCGGGGGCCGCGACGGGGGCTTGAGGCCGTGCTCGGGGCGCCGCGGGACCCCCACGCCGCGGCGCGTGTGGCTGCGCTGGTGCAGCAGGAACTGCTGCTTGTTGCGGAAGCTGAGGTCGCACTCGTGGCACTCGTAGGGCCCTTCCTTGAGGTGGTTGCGCTGGTGGATCATGAAGTTGATCTTCAGCACAAAGCTCTTCCCGCACTCGGGGCAGATGTAGGGTCTCTCCCGCGTCCGGTTCCGCTGCTGGCCGCTGGCCGGCTTCATGTCCCCGGAGTCCCTCTCGCAGGCCGACGGCTTCCTCACGCGGGCGGCCAGGCCGCGGGGCTGCGCCTTGGAGCTGCACTGCGCCTCACAGCCCAGCCCGGCCTCGTGGCTGGGGAACGCCGGCGGCTCGCTCCGGCCCGAGAACATGGCACACGGCTCCAGCGTGTCGGGGTCGTCCTCCTCTTCCTCCTCCTCCTCCGTCTTGATCACAATCCCATCCTCTGAGGGGGAAAACCAAACAGAGGGTCACTGGGTGGGACGGGGTGGCTTCTTACACCCCTGGGTGCTACAGAAACACCTGCACAGGCTCCTGCAGCTGTTTGCACCTGCCTGCTCTGCCTGACCACCCAGACACGAGCTGGCTGCAGCCGGAGCCCAGAGTGCTGGGATGGGCCACGTGCCCCCTGAACACGGAGCTCAGACAAACCACCCCTGCTCAGGCTCTTCCCATAGGTTTGGCAGCTTCACGGTGCTGCAGGATGTGGGGGATAACAGTGCCATGGGTCCGCCAGGGCTCGGGTGGCCGAGCGATTTCAGAGCAGCTCCATCTGCTGCCGTTTCACTGGGCTACAACAACGCTCCCGGCACGGCACTGCTCGACAGAAACACAGCGCCAGGCTGCCGGCTCTGCTCTGGGGACAGCACAGCCAGCCTGGGACTGTCCCCCTCCCTCAGCCTTGCTGTGAGGGGACAGACCCCCCTCCTTCCCAGAGCATCCAGCAGTGGGATGGAATGGCAGTGGGATGGGATGGAATGAATGGCAGTGGGATGGATGGCAGCAGGCCAGGCTCCCCTTCGAGTCACCAAGGCAAGAAGTGAGCCAGGGATTTTGTTTGGTGAGAGCAGCCATCCCAGGGACACACAGCAGGACACGCAGCCAGCACGGCCCAAGGAAAGGTCCACAAGGCATCCCTCATGTCACCCCACACTGGACTTCCAGCCAGGCCTAAATAGTCTCCCAGGAAGAGCAGCTACACTTTCCCAAGAAAAGGAAACCAACGGGAGTGGCTGTGTCAAAGCCATGGCCCTCTTCCCTCCAAGGGAGGGGAAAACCCAGGTCTTTCTCCCTGTCCCCCTCTATGGACCTGGGGGCACAATCCCCCATCCTGGCCAGCACCACCACAGCTCCTGCCCAGCCCCACCAGCCAGGCCCTGCGCCCTGCCAGAGGCAGCGGCTCTCGGACAAGGATCAGCTCCAGCCCCACGGGTGGCTTGGCTGGTTTCCCTCACAAAGCCGTGAGCAGACCACAGGACCCACAAGACGGAGTTGAGGCCCTCAAGAGACCAAGCCTGTGCGACTTGGTTTGTGTTACACCACCACAAGGCCGTCAGGAGGAGGGAACCCACCATTCCCAGCCTCTCATCTCCCTGCTCTCCCATCCCCACCCTCACAGCACATCTGCAGGACTTGGCCTGTATCTGCCACTCCACTGGCAGAATTCTACACATGAAACACTCGGTGCCATCATTGCATCTCTCCACAAAATCACCTCATCCTTCCCCTTCCCTCCTGGCAGCTCGCACACCACAGAGCTCCAGCCACATTCTTCCCTGTCCTGTGGAGCTGCCCCGAGCAACTCCCACGCTTGGCAACCTGCAGGACCTCTCGCATTCCTCCAGCAGTGTCCGGTGTGCAACCACCCACTCCTCCACACCTCACACCAACGTCCTGCCCTCTGCCACAGTGGGATTTTGGGAGCAGGGCTCACCAGGGCTCTCACAGAACACTGCCTGAGGCACATCTTCCTTTGGTCTCCGTGGGTAACACACAGAGGGCTGGGCCAGTGCTCACTCCGCTCCAGAGCAGGACAGGAGCCCTCAGAGACCACGTTCTGTGCCCACCATGGACGTGCTGCCTCCTCCTCCAAGCCCAAGGCCTGACCAGAGCCACTCTTGGAAGCTGCTGCAGCCATGAACTTTCCTTCTAGTGCTGGTTCTGGAAGGATTTAACTCCTCCTATCCATCCAACTCTCTTCCCACCTTTCCCTAACCCATCACAGACCCCCAGGCCTCCCGTGTCCTGAGCATCTCACCTGTGCAGCTCCCGTGGTGGACGATAACCCTCTGGATCTCGTTGAAGTCGGCTCCGTAGTCGGACGAGTCCCCCAGGCTGGTTCCCGGGAGGTCCCTTGGAGGGGACACGGAGCCGTAGGGGCTCTCGCAGGCCACCTCCTCGTCCGGGCTCTGGAAGCTCCCCTCGGACTGCCCCGACATCCCATGCAGCTCAGGGTTCTCGGGGCTGTCTTCAGGAAGGAGCTCCTCCGTTTTGATCACAACCCTTATTCCAGCTGCAGCAACGAGAGATTCCCGCCCGCCATCACTCCCAGGAGCCAGGATGGAGGATTTACTGCTCCCAGCAATCCCCGCTGGCTCCAGCTGCAGAGGGGTTTCATCTCCTCGGCCTCTTCTGCTCTCCCTCCAGCCCCTGCCCTTCGCCCATCCCTGCCACACTCCCAGCTACAGCCCAGGGCCCTCCGCAGGCACAGGGAACTCGCTCCACCCAGCCTGGGGCCTTGGTGCCACAGCTCAGCACCCCTTGGCCACCCCACATCCCCCACCTGCAGCTCCACGTGGGCCCGTGGTTTTCCTCTTCCCATTGGCCTTAACTTAGTTTCAAGATCCTTGTGATGGAGAGCACAGGGAGGGTGTTGGAGTGACCCCACATACACCGCCTGGAATCAGGGATGACCAGCGGAGATGACACCATCTCTTCCAGGCCACCTCCTTATCTCCTTATCAGCCCCCTCACGCCACAGCAGGAGTCACTCTGGCACTCGGGGTCACTGGTGCTCCATTCCCAGCCCAGCCCTGCCCCTCAGCACCCCATCTCCCTGCACACAGGATGGGGCTAGGCTTCCCTGCCCAGGAGGATGCTCCAAGGATAAACCCAGGCACCATCCATGCAAAGAGAGGGTGGGGAGGATTTTCTGGATGGATGGGCTCTCCCAACGGGACCCGATTCTCCTTCCTTGCCGGGCACACCGGCTCCCTGAGGACCTGGTCTGGTTGCAGATGATTCCCTTGCTGGGAAGGGCTCCCAGTGCCCAACTCTCCAGGCTCTGCTTGCCCTGGTTTCTATGTTGACCTGTACCTGGACACCAAACCTCCCATCAGCCAAATTTATTCCATCCCTAGGCAAGGCTTCTCCTGATAAACCCCATCAGCCACAGCTCCCAGCAACACCTGCTTCGGCCTTGGGATGAGCAGCTCCTGGGAACACAACCCAGGGCTGCCCTGGTGCCAAGGCGCCGCCTTACCTGCCGTGGCATCAGTAATGATCTCACTCTCCTCCAGGTCCTGCTCATTCCTGCCCTGCGATTCCTCCCCTTGCTCAATCTGAGACAAAACACCAGGTTTGGAAATTGCATAGTCTGTTGAGAGACAGAGGGGTGGAGAGAGGGGTTACTGCACTGGCACTCGAATACTGGCTTCCACCTCCTCCCAGTGCATGGGGGACACGTGAGGACACTCAGGAACATCCACGGGTGCTGCTGGCAGAGGAGCTGAGGTGCCACACACAGAGGAACTACCTTAGAGAAGAAACCCAAACCCTTTTGTGTTTTTCTGGTGGGGTTTTAGAATTTAAGACAAATCCTGCCCCCAGCAAAGCCAAAAGCATTCCATCAGCTCCCAGCAGAGCTGGGATTCCTCCTGAACCTCCACAAGAAATGCCCCAAAGCACAGATCACATCAGACAATTTTTCCCTTTGCAAAATCCTCTAAGGGGTGCATGGGCTGATACCCACTGCAGGCCCCGAAGATGCAGCAAAGTCCTCCCACCAGCCATGGGGAAGGAGCTGGTTTCTGACTGCATAACTGTGGCTGGAAGAGGTTTGGGAGGTCTCCAACCCACCTGTCCACAGGGCACCCCCCACGGAGCCAGAACATCACCACAGGATGAGCTAGAATGAACCCAGACTAAAAACATCCTCCTGTGTTGTAAGGTCTTTAAAATGGGGCATTTGGGTCTCATCCAAGGGGATCTCCAAGGAGGAGCCAGAAGGAGCCCCCTGTCCCTCGGCAGAGCGAGGACACCCCGTATTTACCCAGGGAGATCAGAGACTCGTAGTTCCCCTTCATCACATTCTTGTACAGCTCCTTCTGCCACTCCTCCAGCTTCTCCCATTCCTTGTCATTGAAATAGACGGACACGTCATCAAAGGTCACCGGCACCTGCAATTCCAACAGCGGGTTCAAGCAGGAGCCTGGGCACAGCCAAGCTTCACTCCTTCAAGGCCATCAACGAGCTGGGTTTTACATTTAAAACAACTCCTGGGCAGGTATTTCTACAGGAATAAAGGACTCAACCAAATGGATGGTTCCTAGTGATGAATCCAGACTGGGATTTCCCCAAAGGACCCTTGAGCTCCTCCTCTCGGTCCCTGCTCTCTGCAGGGTGATCAGGCTTGGGGGACTGTAAGGGAGAGAAAACCCAGGAGCTGGGCTGGACTCATCCCTATTGATGAGCTGACGTAACCCCTGGATTCAATTACCCCAGAACTCCAGGGAAAACTCTACCCAGGCCCACAGAGCTCCCCATTATCCCTGGTTACTGTGTGCCCACCGGCTGCAGCTCCCTAGCTTGTCAGCCAAGGAATAATTCCCAAGGATAAATTCAGGATGTGCAAACTGTGCCGTGTTGGAGTGGAGTTCATCAGAGGGGAATGCAGCACTCTGGTTCTGCCCCCCAACAGCACTAATGGGGTGTCGGGGTCTGAACCCCCTTTTCCTGACCCTCTCTGCTCTCTCCAGAGACATTCCCTTTCCCATGTCCTACACGGTCTCATTTGCACACTTTCTTTTAGCGGGAAGGTTGTGAAATTCAAGTAGAAACTGAATATTGATGGTGGGCTCCTTCTGGAGCTCGGCTAAGCCCGGGGAGCTCATCTGCCTTCCTGAATCCCAAAGCTTCCCCCTTCCCTGCAGCAGCAGCTCCCACTTGCTCCTTCCCCAGCCTGGGAGACTCTGCAGCACCAAGGTGGTCAAAACAAAAGAACCACAAAATCTGCAGGGTTTTTTCAAATGATGGCAAAAAAAAAAAAAAAGAACAAAAAAAGAGTCAATGGCCCCGGGGCTGTGCAGCGCACTGGAGCAGAACTGAAACCTCTGGCCTGAGTACCAGGATGTCCTCCCAGGCCTGTCCCACCGTATTTTAGTCCCAGGCAGGGATGAGCTGGGAAGCTGCAATGGGCAGCTGCAATGGTGAGAGACTCACCTGCGCCAGGGCTGTCCCCACTCACCCACCCCGGTCCTGTCCTGCCCTCCGGGAGCATTTTGGGTGCAGTGCCCGGCTCCCGGACCCCAGGACACCCTTACCTTGGGGACTTCCCCCTTCCTGCCTGGGGGCAGCCGCAGGATCCAGAAGTTCCTGTTCTTCAGGAGGTTCTCCATGTTCTCCAGGCGCCGCTGGAGCAGCCCGTACTCCTGGATGAGGGTGCCCAGCGCTGCACACTTGCTCTCCAGCTGGTTCCCCAGCTCCGCCGCTGTCTTCTCACAGTCAATCAGCTTCTTCTCCGCCATCCCCGTCCGACCCTCCAGGTCGAGCAGGCGGGTGGAGTGGGAATCCACCTTCCGCTCCACCGCCTGCACGGCCGCCACCACGGTCAGGGACAGCTCTGCCGTCTGCGTCTCCCGCTCCGAGGTGCGCTCGGGGCCGGCCGCTGGCCGGAGGGGCGAGGGGCAGCGCGGCGGCCGCACCGGCTCCGGCGCCTGCGGACACAAGGGCGAGGGGTCAGGGCGGGGGGTCCCCCCAGGGGGATGGGGACCCTCCCGGTGCGATACAGATCCCCTCCGGTGTGACAGGGCCCCCCCCGGGGGGATGGGGACGCCCCCGGGGCCATGCGGACCCCGCGGGGGGGCCGCTGC
>VXAD01013014.1:111486-123041 GCA_013399195.1 Dicrurus megarhynchus | reverse complement strand
CGGGGCTGGAGCGCGCGGTGCGGGCCGGCGGGGCCCGGCTGACCGCGCTCCTGCGGGACAACTCCCGCCGGCTCCGCCGCATCCAGCGCCAGCTCCGCCGCTGCCGCTGCGGGGGGACCCGCACCGGGACAGGCACCGGCACCGTCCAGGAGCGGACACGGGTAACCGCGACGGGGTTGGGGCCCAGGGAACCGGGACGGGCCCCGGGAACAGGGATGGGACCTGGGGAGTGGGAACCGGCCCCAGGGAATGAGGAGAGGAACGGGCCCTGGGGAATGGGGATCGGGCTGAGCCCACGGTGACAGGGACAAGCTCTGGGGAACAGGGATGGGGATAAGTCCCATCTCATAGGGATATGTCCACAGTGACAGGGATGGGGCGCAGCTAATGGGGACAAGCCCTAGCTGATGGGGACAAGCCCCAGGTAACAGGGACATGCCAGTGGTGACAAACGGGGACAAGCCCCAGCTAACGGGAATGTGCCAAAGATGGACAGGGATCTGTCCCAGCTCACAGGGATGTGGCCAGGGTGGCAGGGACAAGCCGCAGGTGACAGAGATGTGCCCAAAGCAATGGGAAAGTGCCCCAGGTGACCATGTGGCCAGTGGGATGTGCTCTCGGGAGCTGCACGGAGCCAGATGGACACAGCTCCTCTGGTGCTTGTCCCTGTCCCCAGGGAAGAGGGGAGCAGAACACCCGCCCCGAGTGTTTCAGCCGTGTTGGGCCCTACTGGGGTGATGGGGGGCGGTGCCACCTGTCGCACTCCCATCTGAGGGGTCACTGCTCACCTGGCTGGTGGGATGGCTCATGGGAATCTGCCCCTGCTCTGGGGAGGAACAGCTGAGCCTCCCTGGGATGTCTGGGAATGTCCCCCGTGACATGGCTCTGTCCGTAGGAGCTTTGGACCCCCAGGGATCTCCTGGGGCTTGGGGAGGGGCTCAGTGGGGACCCCTACGCAGAGCCTCCTTTACTTTCAGGTGCTGGCAGCAGGCAAGGGTGAGGCGGGCGCTCTGCCGGAGCAGGAGTTGGGGAGTGTGGACAGCCGGGAGCTCCGTGGGATCGCCGGGAAGGGGAATTACGAGGCCATGGTCCCTCTCGGTGAGGATCACTCAGACCATGTCAGAGGCATCGTCATCCCTGGGCTGACCCAGCTTGCGAGGCCTCCCCATGTGGAATGTGGGGGGATTCCAAGTGACATGTCCTGCAGCTGGTGTTCCTGCACCGTTTTTTCCTGGGATATGGGCTGTGCATGGATCACCCTGCAGGGATTTGCTGCAGAAAGTCCTGCATTTTAGCACTCATTAATTTTGGGCTGAAATTTTAGAGCTTGAGTGTCCAACAGGCACTTCCTGTGATAAGCAAAAATCATGTGACTGGTTTGGCTGCCAGTGGCCTGTGTGATCGGATGTCCTGGAATTCCAGGACTCCCCTTTGGCTGGTCCCCACCGTCAGCACTTTATCCCATTGCTCCCTCCTTCCCAGGACCTGAGGATGCTGGTTCCAAACCTGCACTGCTGCCACCAGCCGAGGACAGGGAGGATCCAGGGACCCCCGGGCTGCCCGAGAAGGGAGCAGTACCAGGACAGCTTGGTGACAGTGAGTGACAGCGACGGGAGCTGAGGATGGGCACTGATAACCTGCCTGGACTGGGCAGGGTTCATAAAGATGGAAAATGGGAAAACTGGGGGCAAGGCTCAGTGAAGGTGGTGCTGGGGCTGGGTACCTGTGGGTGGATGCTCCCTCCTGCTGTGGGGAGGTTTTGCTTTGATCCTTTTCCTTGGATTCACCCACTTAAACTCTGCCATTCCTGATGGGGTCTTCCCAGGATGGAGGACTCCACAGCTCAGCTTTGCCTTCACATTCCCTCTGGTTTGGTTTTTTTGTGAGGATTGTACTGTCAGTCCATAGCGTCCATTGAGTCCAGCATGCCCAGGGAAGGGGTGGGATCCCCATTCCTGGAGGGATTTAAAAGCCGTGTGGATGTGGCACTTGAGGATATGGGGTAGTGGTGGCCTTGGCAGTGCTTGGTTGATGATTAACTTGATGATCTTGGAGGGCTTTCCAAACCTCAATAATTCCGTGATTCCATGACGTCCCTGAGGTCCAACAAGCTTCCCCCTTCACCTCATCACCTCCTGGGAAATCTGTCCTGCTCCCTTTCGTTCTTTGGCAGTTCCTCTCACCTCTGCTCCTGCTCCCACTCTGGAGCTGCAGGCATGGGAGGACTTCCCTTCCCGGGAATGAACTGCTGTCTCTCCACAGGTGAGACAATCGTGATCAAGATGGAAGAGCAGCAGCCGCAGGAGGACAGAGCTGAGCTCCTGGCACTGCCGATGGCGCCTGAGGTGAGGCTGGACGAGGAGGTTCCCCTCAGCCAGGAGGAGCCGGTTTCCTGGGAGAGCCACGGCGTGGCCGGGCCGAAGGTGGCCGGAGCGGGCTTGGGGGAATTCTGCCTGGGGGAATTCAAGCCGGTGGTGGTGCCGGTGGAGGCTCACCCTGCCCCGGGCCTGCCCTTCCCCACGGAGCAGCCGTTCGCCCTTGCCCAGGGAATGCCGCTGGGAGAAGACCCTGCGGCTGAGGTGGCCTCGCCGCAGCCCGGCTGGGAGCAGCAGAGCCCCCAGGACGATCCCCGGGTGCTGCCGTCGGGCTGGAAGAGCGTCCGGCTGACGCGGAACCTCCTGGCACGGCAGCAGAGCCGGGCGAGGAAGAGCAATGGCTCCTTCATCTGCACGTCCTGCGGGAAGAGCCTGGCCCACCACGCCGCGCTGCTGCGGCACCAGCGCCTGCACACGGGCGAGCGGCCCTTCCAGTGCCCCGCCTGCGGGAAGAGCTTCAACGAGAAGTCCAACCTCAACAAGCACTACCGGATCCACACCGGGGAGAGGCCGTACCGATGCCCCGCCTGCGGCAAGGGCTTCGTGCAGAAGCACCACCTGCAGAAGCACCAGCGCATCCACGGGCCGCAGCTCCGCAGCGCCTGGCCGGGCCGGCCGGCGCGGGCCAGCGCCGCCGGGGAGCGGCTCTACCGCTGCATCGAGTGCACCGAGAGCGTCCCCCAGAAAGCATCGCTGGAGGAGCACCAGCGCCGGCACACCCAGCAGCGGCCCTTCCAGTGCCACGGCTGTACCAAGAGCTTCCGGCACCGGCAGTCGCTGAACCACCACCAGAAGGTGCATGCCTTGGCCACCTCTCCAGCCAGCAGTTTGCCAGGACATGAGCCGGAGCTGGAGCCCTGCAAGGCTCTGAGCCAGGATAATCGGTAGCCAGAGGGCTGCAGAAGGGAAGGGACAGTGGTTCTTCAGCAGTGGGACATGCCAGGCAGCTGAGACTTGTGGCACCGCTGGGAGTTTGTCTGTGATGCTGTGGGACTTGTGGCACCACCTGGGTCTCAGGATGAGGAGGAGGAAGGAGGCTGCTGTGCTGTTCCGGCAGGGAAGGGCCCAGGGTGGATGGGACCGGCCACGAGGCAGCAGAGGAGGGTCAGCGTCTGGAGCTGAGCCAGGCGGTGCCGCTCCCCGTGGATTCAGCAGAGGAGCGGCTGTGTTGGATCCCATGGAATGGTGGAACTCATTGTTTGAACACCACCACTGTGCAGGGAGGTGGCCTGGGAGTGGTCGATGGCCTGGGGGCAGTTGGCGGCCCTGACAAGGCTGTGGGGGCTGGGTGGCAGGAGCAGCCGGGAACAGAATCAGATAAAAGACTGAGCTGCCGTGGTCTCCTGTTGTGCTCCAGGGTGGGTGAGGGGCAGCCTGGGGGGTGACATCCCTGGCTCAACAGGGATGGGGCCATCAGGGGAGGAGTGCAGAGCTGCCTGCTGGGAATGTGTAACGGGAATGTGGAGCAGTCCTACAGGAATCCCCCCACGGGATTCGCTGTAGGATCTGGGCTCCACGGGACTCCCTGGCAGTGCTGAGGGACACGTCCCATCCACGGTGGCCAGGGCCGCTCCATCCCCGGCCCTTCCCTGCTCCCCTCGGCCACTCGTCCTTCCTGGCTGGGGTTCCACAACTCTCCCAGTGGCTGGGGGGCTCTGGAGCTGTTGGCAGTGACTCCCAAAACCCTCCTGGTGAGAGCTGTCCTGGCTGATCCCAGTTCTGTGCCCACAGATGCCAGCACAGCCCCCAAAGCAGCCAGACATAGAGACAAATACTTTATTGATTCCACAGCCTGAGAAAGGGATCGGGAATGTTGTAGGAAACGCTGGTCCCGGTCACAGCAGATTTAGAAATTCCTGGTTGGGGCCGCTCTGCTGGCCTGGGGGAATTCACTTACCGGCAACACTGGCACGCCAGCTCAGCCATGCCCCTGGGATCAACTGGGGAGCACTGGGATCTCTGCCTGGGCAGGGATAACAGGGATAACCAGCCACTGGCTCACTGCCAGATCCATGGTCACCCCAGGACCATAAGGCATCAACCACCCCTGTGTCCTGCTGGGGACACAGAGTCACCCATCTGCCACTGTCACCCCTCCCAGCTCCTGCTGCAGTCCGGGAATGCTCCACACTGCAATCCCAGGGGCAGGAATTGTGAGACACTGGCCCAGAGGAACAGTGGGATGTCATGTGTATCCCTGTGGAGCAGCTCGGACGCTGCTGTCTGTCCCATGGAGCAGGAGGTGGCTGAGAATCACACCTGGATGTGGCACAGGTGTTCCCTCAGCTCCCAAAGCTTCCCACAGCAGCACCAACAAACCTTGGGAGTGACTCGGAATTAAAGATGGGAAAAGCCTGCCAGTTCCTAGTGCTCACTGCTTGGAGAGGGCCAAAGACATCGGGATATCAAATAATTATATCAAACAACTCAAAGAAAACAAGAAATCCTGGAAAACTAAATTCAGGAGTCCCAACAGCTGCTCCATTGGGCCCACGTGGCGATGGCTCCGGGTGGGATGTGCTCCCTGCGCACAGCCAGTGCATGGGATGCATGTGGGGCTCTGGCCACGGACACTGCGCCGGAGGCTCCAGGGGACATCGGAGCAGCGCCCGGCCTGGCTTCCACTGGCTGCCTCCTCTGGTCCCCCTCTCCCTGACTGAGGTAGCTGCAGAATTGTTTTCCCATAGGATTCATTATAGTGGGATTTTGGGCAAAAGGGGACGAGCTGCGGTTGGGAGAGTGGGATTTTCCTCCAGAGCCGAGGGGCTGCTCCAGGCAGGCGGATCCACAAGGATCAGGGGTGCTGCTGCAGCATGGGGCTGGCTGACCTGTAAAGTATTCCTAAAATGACTCTGCACCCATGCAGGATGGTCCCGAGGGTGCCTGTGGCCTCCCTGACGGGCCTGCCAGGACCCCCAGAATATGCCAGCACAGAATATTGGGGTTTGGTTTGTCCTCCGGGTCTTCCAGTGCAAAGCTCCAGCATTCCCAACCTGCTGGAGGGGGTGTTGGCTGATCTCCTCCCCAGGGTGGGGGGTGGCAAGCGTGGCCAGGACGCGGTGGGGTCTCAGAGATGTCACGCTCTCTTCATCCGGTGTCTTGGTCAGGAAGCTTGGTCCATGGAGCAAAGGGCTGCTTGGGAATGCTGCCAGCTCCATTCCTTTCTCCCTGTCCTCTTCAGTTGTGTTCCTGAACACAAGGGGTCAGTTCCAACATCAAGGAATGCAAAAGCTCTGCTCCTGTTTGACCAGGATTCACCTGGTCATCTCTCCCAGGAATGTCATCTTGGGAAAATTCCAAGCATCAGCCAACAGAAACAAGTCAGTGGAATGGTGAAGCATTTTGGATCGCTGGAGGCTTCCGCAGTTTGCTCTCTGTTGTGGTCTCCAAGCTTCCCATTCTTTCTACAACCCAGGAAGCTCCTAAAACGTAGCAGATTCCCAATCCCGGTGTCCCAGCAGGTGCAAACCCAACAAACTCACAGCTTCTCTCCGGGGACACGCACAGTTCAGATCTGTCCCGTGGTCATTTCTCCATCATCCCTGAAGCCACTGCCCTCGATCCCAGCTGGACCACAGGCTGCACGGCTTTCCCGAGGCCATCAGGGAGCAGGGAGCCTTTGCCCGGGAGCCCCAGTGGTGTCGCTCCCAGCAGGAGCACATTGGGTGGGCTCACTTTTGCAGCCTCAAGGCTCTCACTCCCTTGGGAAAGGTTCCTCTCAGCCTCGGGAGCCCCGTGCTGTGGGGGTGCCGAGATAGCAGCAGGGGATTGGGCATTCGCCTCCTGCTGGAGCGCGGCCAGAGCCCGCTCGTGGATCTTCTCGTGGCGCAGGAGGTGATTCCGGCGGGTGAAGCACTTGTTGCAGGAGCTGCAGCAGTAGGGCCGGTCCCGCGTGTGGGTCTGGAGGTGCCGCTGCAGCGACATGGAGCAGGACAGGAACTTCTTGCAGTGGGGGCACTTCAGCCTGGAATTCGGTGGCCGTGCCATCCCAGAGCCGGACAGGCCCTCTCTGTCCGGCTCCTCCTTGGGCTGGCTCAGCGAGGCCCCCCCGGCGTGGCCGCCGCTGCCCAGCCTGTGGGCGCTGCCGCACAGGTCCCTGCGCGGGCGGATGCGCAGCTCGGGGTGGACGTTGCCCCAGACCTTGGCCCCGAAGGCTCTGTCCTTGACGTGGATGCTGCGGTGAAGGTCCAGGTGCCGTTTGTTGCTGAAGCCGATCTCGCACACGGGACACTCATAGGGCCCCTCCTTGGCGTGGCTGCGCTGGTGGATGATGAGGTTGATCTTGAGGCGGAAGCGCTTCCCGCACTCCGTGCAGGGATGGGACCATTCCCGCACATACCCGCGCCGGCAGTTGCCCATCAGGAGGTTGCTGGCCTCGCACCGGTTCGGCTTCTTCTTGCTCTTGGCTTTCACCAGGTCGTTTTTGGGGTACTTTTGGATCTCTGAGCCGGGAGAGGGTGTGGATTCCTCTGCCAGCAGCTCAGGCTCCTCTTCCTTCACCTTGATGTCCTCGGAAGAAGCCCCTTCACAGGGCGTTTCATCTTCCATGGATGAGGTTTCCTCTGGAACAGAGCGACACTGTGTTTGTGCCAGCACCAGGACCAGGGCCCCTCCCTGTGCTGGCACTGCTGGGGCACCTACAGTCCTGGAGGCAGCTCTGGGCTTCTCACGACAAAAAAGACCCTGAGGGGCTGGAGCGTGTCCAGGGCAGGGGACGGAGCTGGGAAGGGGCTGGAGCCCCAGGAGTGGCTGAGGGATCTGGGAAAGGGGCTCAGCCTGGAGGAAAGGAGGCTCAGGGGGGACCTTGTGGCTCTGCACAACTCCCTGACAGGAGGGGGCAGCCGGAGGGGGTCAGGCTCTGCTGCCAGGGAACAGGGACAGGACAAGAGAAAGTGGCCTCAAGCTGTGCCAAGGGAGGGTCAGGTGGGATATTGGGAAAATTCCTTCCCCAAAAGGGTTGTCTGGACCTGGCACAGCTGCCCAGGGCAGGGATGGATTGCCCATCTTCCAGGCTGAGCCCTGTGTGGTGCCATCAGGACCAGTGGCACAAGGGACCCACTTCTTAAGCCACAAGATGTTGCAGAAAAAAATAAAAGGAACCCATGAAACTTCCTTTCCCCTCCCTATTTCGAGCCCATCAGCTCTGGAAACTGCTTCCCACCCACCAGGCCCCGTGTCCCTGGCACAGGGTGACTCACCAGTGTCAGGCTCTGCCAGGTCCTCCTCCATTTCCAGGTCCTCCTCTGTCCCTGTCTCCGGCCGATGGTCCCCCAGGGACATCACATTCATCACCAGGATGGGGAATTCTGTTTGCAGGGAACAGGGATTTGAAAGACCCATGGAGAGCTCCCAGGTGCCTGCTCCGACATTAAGAACCAAGGATTGCTGGGAGTGTGGGGAAGAGCTGGAGAAAGCTGTGGCTCAAGAGCCAGGATGTGGATCGGTTATCAGGAAAATTCCTCCTGGAAAGGGTTGTCCAGCCCTGGCACAGGCAGTGGTGGAGTCCCTGTTCCTGCAGGGATTTAAAAGCTGTGTGGATGTGGCAGCTGGGGACATGAGGCCTTGGCAGTGCCGGGGGACAGTTGGACCCGATGACCTCAGAGGGCTTTTCCAACCCCAGCAGTTCTATGGAAAGGAGGAACAGGAGTGAAGCCACACATGGACCAAAAGCAGAGGGAGGGCTGGGAGGAAGGACACCAAGGTGCCTCACAGAGCAGCCTCACCCCACCATCTCCACAGGCTGCATTCCTGCGTCCAGGCCCCCGACCCCCTTCCATGGTCCTGTGACAGCATCCCAAGGCTCCCGCTCCTCCCTGGCAATGCCTCTCCAAGCACCATGCCCTCTGCCCTGGACACCGCCAGAGCCCCGGGGAGCTGGGGAAGGGGAAGCACGTCCTCCCTGGCACCCCTGGAACTCACCTGGGCCAGCTTCCATGGGCACAGAATCTTCCCCCGAAGCCTCTTCCTGCTGCTCCATCTCTTCTGGTGTCTGTGGGGGCTTCTGATTGTTGGGGACACCTGTCTGGGGGGGGTTCTGATTGTCCCCAGTCTGTATCTGAGGGGGTGTCTGGCTGTCCCCAGTGTGTGTCTGAGGGGGTGTCTGGCTGTCCCCAGTGTGTGTCTGTGGGGACTTCGGGCTGTTCCCACTCTGTGTCCGTGGGGACTTTGGGCTGTTCCCATTCTGAGTCCAGGGGGACTTAGGGCTGTTCCCACTCCGTGTCCTTGGGGACTTTGGGCTGTCCCCACTCTGTATCTGTGGGGTTTTCTGGTTGTTCCCACTCCGTGTCCTTGGGGACTTTGGGCTGTCCCCACTCTGTATCTGTGGGGTTTTCTGGCTGTTCCCACTCCGTGTCCTTGGGGACTTTGGGCTGTCCCCAGTCTGTATCTGTGGGGTTTTCTGGCTGTTCCCACTCCGTGTCCATGGGGACTGTGGGCTGTCCCCAGTCTGTATCTGTGGGGTTTTCTGGCTGTTCCCACTCCGTGTCCATGGGGACTGTGGGCTGTCCCCAGTCTGTGTCTGTGGGAATTCCTGGCTGTCCTCAGTCTGTCTCTGTGGGGTTTTCTGGCTGTTCCCACTCCGTGTCCGTGGGGACTTTGGGCTGTCCCCAGCCTGTGTCTGTGGGGTTTTCTGGCTGTTCCCACTCCGTGTCCGTGGGGACTTTGGGCTGTCCCCAGCCTGTGTCTGTGGGGTTTTCTGGCTGTTCCCACTCCGTGTCCATGAGGGCTCTGGATCCTTTTTGTCACTGGGCTCTTCATCCCTCTCGATGCAGGACCGGCCATTGGGCTTGGACACGGCACCATCTGCTCCTGGGGCAGAGAACAGGGGCTTTTTTAGGATTTGGCTGCACCTTTATCCTACCAGATTCCCAAAGTGACCCTTGTCCCCTCTCCCAGCCCTGGCAAAGACACAAACACCTCATCCCCGCTCCAACCCCAATGGCAGAGCCGCTTCCTTGGCCCCATTGCAGGATCCACACAGGAGAGAAGCTCCAGGTAACAAAACATGAATCCCAAAGGGGATGTCCCTCTGTGTCACTTTTCCTCTCCTCCAGTCCAACCCCTGAACTCCCATCGGGGCTCCAGGTGAGATTTCCCACAGGGCAGCACCTGCCCAGCTTCTCCTGGGGTGCCTTTAACCCTCCCAACTCCTCAATCCTGCAGGACAGAGCCCTCGACCATGGCTCTTCCCATATCTCTGCTGCTCCCAGCTCTGTCTGGTCTGTCTGTCCCTTTCCAGCACCTCCCACTCGAAATCCATGTCCCAAGGCTCCCCAGACTCCTGTGTTCCCCCAGGACAAGCAGAGTAGCTCCAGCCTCCCCCTCCTACCTCAGCTCCCAGTTCCTCACTTCCCAGCATGTTTCCTGTCCCTCCACAGCAGGCAGGAATGTCTCTGGAAGCCCCAGTCTTACAGGAAGCCTTTCCCACCACTCCAGACCCTCCTGCAGGCTTTGCCTGCTTTTCTCCATAGGATTCATCCGACCAAGCACAACCATTCCTCTTGGAATGAAGACTCACGGTGCTCTGGGGTGCTTTAGTCCATGGAGCGAGCACTTCCTTCCCAACAAAGGGGAGATCTCCAGGAACAGCCACCTCCTCCTGGCACCCACCTGGGGCAGCTTCCATGGGGGTTTCATCTCCTGAAGCCTCATCTGCCTCGTCCATCTCTTCTGGTGCCTGGGGGGGCTCCTGACCGTCCCCAGTCTGTGTCCATGGGGGCTCCTGACCCTCTTTGTCACTGAGCTCTTCATCCCTCTCGATCCGGGACAGGATATCGGGCTTGGACACGGCGTAGTCTGGTCACGGAGCAGAGAATGGGGGTTGTTAGGATTTGGCTGTGCCTTTACTCTGGTCCATTCCAACAGTGACCCTTGTCCCCTCTCCCAGCCCCAGCAGAGACACAAACACCTCATCCCTACTCCAAACACCTCCTTGCCCCCGAGGCAGGACCACCCCCAAGCACGGGTGCAGTGGAGATAGAGAGGATCTTAACCAGCAGAACATCAACTAAAATCCCAAGCGAGGGAAAAGCTTTGGCTGGAGTATTTCCCTCTAGTGGAACTCAGGGACACCTTCCACTATCCCTGGTTGCTCCAAGCCCCGTTCAACCTGGCCTTGGACATTTCCAGGCCTCACCACCCTCACAGCCTTCCAAACCCAGGCTATTCCATGAGCTACAGCCCCCCAGGCCTTACCCAGGGACACCAAGGTCTCGTAGTTGCCCCTCATCACGGCCCGGTACAGATCCTTCTGCCAGCGCTCCAGCCTCTCCCACTCCAGCTCATTGAAATACACCGAGATATCATCGAAGGTGAGTGGCACCTGGAATCACAGGGAATTCCCCTGGAACCACGCGTGGCTCGGGACACGTCCAGCCCCACTGTGGGGACATGCAGGAGCTCGGCCCCCAACCCTTCCACAGCCCCGCAGGGTCCCTGGGAAGCGGCCGCTGCTACCTTGGGGATCTCCCCCCGGGAGCTGGGGGGCAGGCGCAGGATCCAGAAGTTCCTGTTCTTGAGGAGGTTCTCCAGGTTGAGCAGCCGCTGCTGGAGCTGCCCGTAGCCCTGCAGGAGGGTGCCCAGGGCAGCCAGGCTGCTGCCCAGCTCCCCGACCAGGTTCTCGCAGGCCAGGAGCCGCCGCTCCGCACGCTCCGTGCGGCTCCGCAGCTCCTGCAGCTCCGCCGGGGCCATGCCCGGCACCGCCTTCTGCCGGAGGCTGCCCGACACCTGCGGGGGATTCAGGGGTTAGGGGCTTGGCCATGGCCCTGGCCCACGGGTGCTCAGGGAATGGGGATCCGCTCAGGAGCCTCCAGGAGCCCCAGTTCCGCCAGGGATCTGCCAGAGCCTGGCTGCCACCCCCTCGTCCCCCTGTCCCCACCTTCCCAAGGACCAAAGAGAGACCCCCTGAACAGGCACCCCAGGGGAACCCCCAGGACCAGCACCTTTGGGGGTTCCCCAGTTCCACCTCTCCCAGGACCAGCATCCCTGGGAGATCCCTTCATCCCTATGAACTGGCATCCCTGGGGCATCCCCCCATCCTCCTGAACTGCCCCCCATTCAGGGTCACACCTCCTTCCTCCCGCCCCCATCCTCAGGACCCTGAGGACCCTCTAGGCCCCCAGTCCCATCTCCTCTGCGGGACTCCCGCCCCAGTCTGAACCAGGACCCCTGGGAAGCCCGCCC
>VXAD01013014.1:51394-94704 GCA_013399195.1 Dicrurus megarhynchus | reverse complement strand
GCAGCAGCCGCAGCTCCTGCCCGTGCGTCTCCAGCACGGAGCGCGCCAGCTCGCGGGGCGCGGGCACGGCCGGGGGCACGGCCGGGGACACTGTCCGGGTCACGGCGGCGCCCGCCGCCAGCAGCACGGCCCCGAGCACCAGCGCCATGCGGGCGGCACGGCCGGGAATGAGCTCGGGCTCGGCCGCGGGCTCGGGATCGGCCCTCGGCCCGGCACCAGGGTAAACAGCGGCCCCCGTGCCGCGGGAAGGGATCGGGTTGCCGGTGTTTTCCTTGGCCCGGTGCCGCGGGGGGAGCGCGCCTGGACCTGCAGGAGATGCGGCGATGCTGGAGCTCGGCAGGGCCGATCCCCCTCCGTGGCCCCTTCCCTGCGCCTGCTCCCAGATTCTTGGCACGCTGGTCCCGCCGAGATCCTGCTCCTCCCGAGCCGGGAGCGACAGCATCCTCCTGGTTCACACAGACAGAAGAACCAGGAGCCCTCTCCCTATTTCTTTACGCTATTTTTGGTTTTTAAGATCCCTCTCACCCTGCTCAGATTCATCCAAACACCCCATGGCCAGGTTTTCCTTGGATTCAGGAACACAGGGTTTGGTGAGGACTGCACTGTGTGGATCCCGCTCTCCCAGTCTGCCTTCCCTGGCTGAGCGGGTCTCATTTCCCCAAAATTCATTCTTTTCCTGTCGCCTTTGGAGCCAGGAGTGCCCCTTTCTCTTTGCTTCATCCACAATGGAAAAGCAAAGAGATCCCTGGGGAAGGCGTCCCAGGAAGCACATCTGGGGGACACCCGAATCTCCCGGGATCACCGTGCCTGGGAGCAGCATTCTGGAAGCCCAGGGGCCATCAACAGCCCCGCTGTCAGGGGAGATGCTGCTCGTCCACGGCTATTTGATCCAATATTCCCATTCTTATGGACACAAGCCCCAGGTGGGAGATGGTGGGAGGGAGAAGGGATAATGGAACACCAGGAGAGCAGCTCATCAGAGCCTCCCTCTGCACATGGAGACGGTCGGGATGGGTCCTGGAGAAGAGAAGATGCCACAAGCAACAACCACTTATTCTGATCCAAGTATTCCCGTTTTTTTCTTTCTGTTCCTTTTTAAAGTCTGAGCAGCACAGAAAAGTCCAAAGGATTCCCATTCCTGGGAAGCCAGCAGTGGATAGGAGTGGAAGAAATGGATATGTGCTGATAGATCACATTTATAGCCAGATATGCTCATTATAGACCCTAAAATATACACAGTACCCCAGTATAGACATCCACATGTACAGCCAGAGTCAGCCCCAGGGATGCTGGGGAGCAGGAACGGACGCGGGCAGCGGGGCACATCCTGCTCCTCCCAGCTCCCAGCCCCTCGGAACGCCGGGAGATCCCCATTCCCCGGCAGCTGGGATCAGGTCACATTCCTGCTGCCTGGCCCTGCCTGCCCAGAGGAGGTATGGCTGTGCCCAGGGGGGCACGGGAAGAGCCGGGCACGGAGAGCTCCGGGGGGATGGCGGATCACGGATCATGCAGAAGGAGGGCTGAAGGGCTGACGCAGGGAAGATGCTGCCAGGCAGCTCTTTGGCTCTGCCAGCATTCCAAAGTTTCCTGGCACAAAACCCACGGCAAAGACCCTTCCCAGCAGAACATGACAAACTCACAACATATTTTCCTTGCCTCTCCTAAAATATCCCAGCCTTTCTGCTCCAGCTGCCTCTTAGGCTTGGAAAACACCTTGACATTTAATTTAAAGGACCTCCTGATAATCTATTTCCCATTTTGAAACCCTCAGGCTGTTGCCTGGAGTCGTTTCCATCCATCCTTCTCCAGAGCTTGCCCAAACAATCCTGGTTTAACTGAACTTTTCTTCTTCCTGGTTTCTCCATCCTGTGGCTCTTGTGGAGAAGTTTTCCAAATCAAGCTGAGGAAAGCACGAGAAACTGAGGGGGGTCTTGTGTAAGAAGCTCCTGGAAGCGACAGCGCTGTGTTTGTCCCATTTGGAGACACCCCCTGTGCAACCAGGACCCTCCAAATCGCTGCTGACGCCCCTGGGGGGGCTCTGGTGGTTTTGCTGCTCCCAGAAGGTGCAGATGGGTTTTCCAAGTCCTTAAAGTGGCCATTTTTATGTCACAACGAAGCCTGTCCCCCTCCCCCAGCCCACAATGGCACTTCCCAAAGGCGCAGCCGCAGGAAAACCGACGAGGGATGGATGGATGGACGGACGGACGGATCTGCTCGGCCACGGCTCCGGGGGAGGCCGAGGGGTCTCTGCTCGCACATAAACTCACCACATTTGACCTTTCAGGACCTTCAGCCCAAAAAGTTACAGGCGGGGATTACTCTGTCAAGTTCCTTTGCGTTTGGATCGAGCACCCGGAAATCCTGGCACACTCGCTGCGGACGAGATGCCCCCAAAATCCCCCGCGTCAGATGGTGAGGAGCGGCACGCAGCCCACGCCCACCCCGCCCTCGTGGCACACCATGGGCGCCATGAACGTCCAGCGGTTGGTCTCGGGGTCGTACATCTCCACGGAGCTGAGGTTGGACTGGCCGTCGTAGCCGCCCACGGCGTAGAGCCGGCCGCAGTTGGCCACGAGGGACACGCGGCTGCGCCGGGTGTTCATGGGCACGATCAGGTACCACTGGTCGGCCACGGAGCTGTAGACCTCGGCGGCGCTCAGGAAGCCGGAGCCGTCGTAGCCGCCGCACACGAACATGCGGCTGCCCAGCGCGGCCGCGCCGTGCCGGCACCGCTTGTTCAGCATGGGCGACACCGCGTGCCAGCTGGACGTGTGCGGGTTGTAGTATTCCACCTGGGATGGAGCACAGCGGGAGTTAGGGATGCTGCCTCGGGAATCACCCGCTGTGGTGGCACTGCTGGGGCACCTCCAAACTGGGGGTAGTTTTGGGTAGTTCGTGACAAGGCAGTGAGGGGCTTCCTGGGGAAGGGAACGGAGCTGGCAAAGGGTTTGGCGCACCAGGAGCAGCTGAGAGGACTGAAATGCCTTCAGTTAAAAGTTCAGCTGCTACGGGATTGGGCCTGAAGGGTTTGGGTTGGAAGGGACCTTAAAGCTCATCCAGTGCCACCCCTGCCATGGGCAGGGACACCTCCCACTGTCCCAGGCTGCTCCAAGCCCCAATGTCCAGCCTGGCCACCTCCCACTGTCCCAGGCTGCTCCAAGCCCCAATGTCCAGCCTGGCCTTGGGCACTGCCAGGGATCCAGGGGCAGCCCCAGCTGCTCTGGGCACCCTGTGCCAGGGACTGCCCACCCTCCCAGCCAGGAATCCTTTCCCGATCTCCATCCATCCCTGCTCTCTGGCACTGGGAAGCCATTCCCTGTGTCCTGTCCCTCCATGCCTTGTCCCCAGTCCCTCTGCAGCTCTCCTGGAGCCCCTTTAGGCCCTGCAAGGGGCTCTGAGCTCTCCCTGCAGCTTTCTCTTCTCTCCCAGCCTGTCTCCATATCCGAGGGGCTCCAGCTCTCAGAACATCTCCACAGCCCCAAGCAGGCAGAATCACTTCTGTTCCACCTCAGGTTTTTTGGTCACGGGTGGAAGTGACACAGTTTGGTGGCACAGCCACTTGGGGCCCTTTGGGAGCACAGGGAAAGGACACAGAGCCTTCCAGCCCCAGCCCGAGGTGCAGTGGATGAGCCCCAGCCCAGGGCCTTACGCTGTTGAAGATCTGGAGCCCGTCGTGCCCTCCGGACACGTAGATCCGGCCCTCGAACACGGTGACTCCGGCAGCGCTGCGGTTGGAGCTCATGGGGGTCACTGCTGTCCACCTGGAAGGGCGAGGGGAGAGCTCAGCAAGACTCACACACATTATTCCACGGTTTTCTAGTGCTGGATTCCACCAACTCTCCTTTCCCCACTCCTTATTCAAACCATTCTCACAGCCGGTGAGAGATGCCCAGCGGTGCCAGGGCATGGAACACCAGAGGAGAAACTCCTGGAAAAGCTCTGGGACATGAAGGGCTCTTACTTGTTTGTTTCTGGAGAGTAGGACTCCACGGAATTGAGGGATGAGTTTCCATCGTATCCACCACACACGTAGATCTGCCCATCCAGCACCACCGTTCCCATGGCGCTGCAAGGAACGGCAGGGCCCCGTCAGATGGCTGGAGGTGCTGCCACCCTGTCCCCGACCCTGTGACCCTGCACACTCTGCCTGTGTCATCCCACCAAACCGCCTCTGCCCTGGATTCACCTCCACACGGCTCAGTCCCACCCGAACTCTGAACTCACAAAGGGGGAAGGTGCTCACGGCAGGAGCACCTCGAATCCTGGCTTTGGATTTGGGCCCCTCACGACAAAAAAAAAGACATTGAGGGGCTGGAGTGTGACCAGAGAAGGGAATGGAGCTGGGGAAGGGGCTGGAGCACCAGGAGCGGCTGTAGGAGCTCCAGAGGTACCTGGTGAGGGGCACGTACATCCTCTACCCCTGCCCTGGGTAGCTGGACCAGGGCTGGACAACCCTTTTGGGGAAGGAATTTTCCCTATATCCAACCTGAACTCCCCTGGCACAGCTTGAGGCCATTGGCCCTTGTCCTGTCCCTGTTCCCTGGGAGCAGAGCCCGACATCCCCTGGCTGCACCAGAAACTAACCAAGGAAATCCCAGCTGCTTCCACACTGCCCCACTCCTCCTTTCCCACGTTTTCCCCACACACACACGTCCTGCTGGGCGCCCACCGCCCCGCGCTTCCTTCAACCTCATTTTTCCCCGCTTTTCCAGAGCTCTCTTCCCCGTGAGCTGCACCTACCTCCTCTTGCTGTTCATGCTTTCCACTTTGGACCAGGAATCGGTGTCTGGGTTGTAAACCTCCACGGTGCTGAGCCTCAGCTGGCCGTCGTAGCCGCCGATGGCGTAGAGCAGCCCGTTGACCACGGCCACGCCGACGCGGCTCCGCGCCGTGGCCATGGGCTGGCACTTCTCCCAGCGGTTGGCAATGGGATCAAACACCTCCACCACGTTCAGAGAGTCGCCTGCATAGAAATTTGCTACTCAAATTAAAAGAGGGAGACCTGATGAAGCCCTGGGATAGTGAGCGGGGTAGAGGGGTAATAGGGTGATCCTAAAGATGGGGTTGGCATGGGGAACCATGTTTAGGAAAACATCTGGGAAAAACATTGCATCTGCTAGGGTGGGATGGCATCTTGTCCCTGTTCCCCAAGCTCAAGGAGTGGGAACCTCATGAGGTTCAACAAGGCCAAGTGCAAAGTGCTGCACCTGGGTCGGGGCAAGAAATC
This sequence comes from Dicrurus megarhynchus, assembly GCA_013399195.1. Lineage (NCBI taxonomy): Eukaryota > Metazoa > Chordata > Aves > Passeriformes > Dicruridae > Dicrurus > Dicrurus megarhynchus. Next base: position 89,477 of record VXAD01013014.1, on the reverse strand, counting down.
CTTCCCTGTGAGGGTGGGCAGGCCCGGGCACAGGGTGCCCAGAGCAGCTGTGGCTGCCCCTGGATCCCTGGAAGTGTCCAAGGCCAGGCTGGACGGGGCTTGGAGCAGCCTGGGATAGTGGAAGGTGTCCCTGCCCATGGCAGGGGGGGGAATGGGATGATCCTTAATGTCCCTTCCCACCCAGCCCGTTCTGGGATTCTCTGTTCTATCCTGGGGTCTCACATCCCATTCCAGCCTACCTGCTCCCACAGAGACATTTCCCAGCCAGATATCCCTGCTCGCCCACAGAGCTCCTGCTCTGGACAATTCCCATTGTTCCCACACTCAAAGATCAGGGAACATTTCCAAACTCTCCCGTGCTCTGCACCAGGAGCCTGGACAAGTTCCCTCGGTGGAAGTGGCACCTCCACTGTCCTCCGAGGGGCAGCAGAGACCTGCGAGTCCCATCTGTGGTGTCGCTGCTTCCCGGAACGCAGCAGCTCCTCCGTACAGGGTTTGTCCTTGATCGCTTTCTGTTCCCTTTTTACACCACGGTGAGGCTCATGGCACCACAGTGCTGAGATCCCACAACATTGTGGAGATCCCTGCAAGTCCTGCTTGGGGCTCCAGGCAAGGACACCATCCTCAAAGTCTTAAATGTCCTGAATAAGCCTCACCTCGGCAGGATTTTAGACGGAAGACATTAAACTATGGGCACAACCACCCCGAGGGTTTCACTGGAAGGGTCAAAGTGCTGCATGGAGGAGGAGAAACTGCTCCACGCTTCCAAAGGAGGGGAATTCCAGCAGCCCAGCATCCCACCCAGCCCCTGGTGGTCTTTCCACTGCAAGGTACCTGCTGAGTTGAGTCCCCCCACGGCGTAAATCAGCCCCGCGATGGACGTGCAGCACCGCGGCCGCGTCTTGAACGCCGGGAGGTGCGGCCGGCGCTCCGGCATGAGGTGATAATCCTTGGCTTCATCAACCAGATCTCTGGAATCCAATCGTGGAATCATTAAATAGGAGATCTGAGCGTCTGGAGCCTGAGATTGAAGGATTTCGCTTTTCCACCCTGCTGACAACACGTCCCAGCCTCACCTGCACTTGTGGCAGCAGCGCACCAGGTCATCCTGCTGCACGCGGTCCGTGAGGAATTGCGGCCGGCACAGGGGGAGCCGGATTTTGGACAGGAGCTCGGGCAGGAAGGACTCCCTCTGGTCTCGGTCGTACCGGATCCAGGCCAAGGCAGCTTCAAACACCTGCCAGGAGACAAGAGTGGGAAGTTGGGAGTTTTGGGGTTGTGCAAGTGGATGGGAAAGAAATGACATCAAATCTTGGAATGGTTTGGGTTGGAAGGAACCTTAAGGATCATCCAGTGCCACCCCTGCCATGGCAGGGACACCTCCCACTGTCCCAGGCTGCTCCAAGCCCCATCCAGCCTGGCCTTGGGCACTGCCAGGTATCCAGGGACAGCCACAGCCGCTCTGGGAATTCCAGCCCAGTCCCTCCCCACCCTCCCAACCAGGAATTCCTTCCCAGTATCCCATCCATCCCTGCCCTCTGGCACTGGGAAGCCATTCCCTGTGTCCTGTCCCTCCAGGCCTTGTCCCCAGTCCCTCTCCAGCTCTCCTGGAGCCCCTTTGGGCCCTGCAAGGGGCTCTGAGCTCTCCTTGGAACCTTCCCTTCTCCCGGTGAACACCCCTAGCATTCCCAGCCTGGCTCCAGGCAGTTTCTTTCCCCGCCTCCGACAATCCCGATCTCTGGTCCCGTGGGATGGGACATCCAGCAGAAGTGTTTGCAGGGAGATGAGGGAGCTGCAAGGAGGATTTTGGCAGAGGAGGTGGCACAGAACACAAAACTGTGGTTTTTTAGTGACAGAAATCTGCAAACTGGGACAGAAGACAGGGAATGCTGCTGCTCCATGAGAAACCAGGAGGCAGGTTTGATGACAGGGATCCATCTGTTCTCTCTGAATAACTCTCTGGAGATACCTGGAGCTGAGCTGGTCCCTCCAGGCTCCATCCCAGACACTGGAAGGGACAGACCTCTCCGAAGCACCACTCCAGCTACAGAAGGATCCTGGTGCCCTGGTCCCAGTTGGATTTGGGACACGCATTCCGGGGGTCACAGGACTCCCTGTTAAAGTTATTGCAACCTGTGCCATTGACCAGAACAAAATCATCAACTCATTCTTGTACAGTGGCACCTGGAGTCTCTCCCAACACAATTCCCAAACTTTCCAGTGCAAAAATGTTTCTCCAACAGCACCACAGGGATTAAAAACCCCAAACCAACTTTTTTTCCACTCTACAGGGTGCCACCGGAATTTCTGAGGAGTGGGGCTGGCAGGTGCCTGGGCACGAGGAAACATGCCCAGGATGGGCATGATCCTATCTGCTCTGGGAAAAACAGAGTGAGGAGTTCCTGCTAGGATACAGGAATGTGGCTGGAATGTGAGGCAGGTTCCCGTCCCTCCCTAAGCCTGGTTAGCAAAGCACATTTTTACCCTACAAGGAGGTCTGCTCTGCCTTTGTCACCTCCTCTGGAGGCTCCTCGGGAAGAGCAGGACGGATTTCCAGGCTCGAGGACGGGCTCTGTTTTCCCTGCTCACTGTCAGCCCACACTGATGGGTTCTCAACACCCCAAACACTTCTTGCTCCCAAAAACTCCCTGACAGAAGGGTGCAGCCAGGTGGGATTCCAGCTCTTCTCCCAGGGAACAAGGGACAGGAGGAGAGGAAACAACCTCATGTTGTGCCAGGGGAGGTTTAGGCGGGAATTTGGAAAAGTTCCTCCATGGAAAGGGCTGTCCAGCCCTGGCACAGCTGCCCAGGGCAGGGGTGGCGTCCCCATCCCTGTAGGGATTTAACAGCTCTGTGGATGTGGCACTTGGGGACGTGGGGCAGTGGTGGCCTTGGCAGTGCTGGGGGAACTGTTGGACTCAATGGTCTCGGAGGGCTTTCCCAACCTCAACGATTCTGTGATCCTAAAAAAGCCCTGCTTTCTGCTTTTCCTAGGAACAAGTCAGTCTGGAGTACGCCCAAGGAACCATCACAGCCCTGTCCAGCACCTCTGAGTGTCCCCCCTGTGCCAGGCCATCTCAGCTTCCCTCAGCCCAGCAATATGATCATTCCCATTCCCATTCCCACTCCACTCCCAAGCAACACGAAACCCCTCGAGGTCAAACTTCCCTCGGCCAAGACCCACACCAGGTACCCACCTGCTCTTCGGACTTCACGTTGAGCTCATCCCTGGAAACGAGCTCCAGCACGTCCTCAAAGGGCAGGGCCAGGAACTCCTCGGACATGGAGACCTCCACAAAGTGCTGGTGGATGAAGCTGTTGGCAGCGTCGTAGAGCACCGTGCACATCATGGTCTCAGCAAACTGCCGAACACCCAGGCAGTTCTTGGGATGAAGCCTGGGAAAAGGGGAAGAGGAGAGCGACAGGAATGTCAGGTTAATGGAAGACAAGCTGTGGATGCCCCATCCTTGGAAGTGTCCAAGGCCGGGCTGGACAGAGCCTGGAGCAGCCTGGGACAGTGGAAGGTGTCCCTGCCCATGGCAGGGGGTGGAATGGGATGGGCTTTAAGGTCCCTTCCAACCCAAACTACTCCAGGATTCTGGGAAGCACAGGAGCCTTGCAGGACATGCAGTGAAAGCTGTGTCCTCACCAGTGGTGGCAGATTCCAGCTCACCCACGAGCTGGTGTGCACAGAGAGCTCCAGGTGAATCCACGGCACAGCCAGAGGATGGAAAACACAAATGTCCCCTTGTCCCTGCCAAGGAGCCATTGATAGATCCAAGTGGCTCTGGGAGCACCCACAGCTTCTCTGGGCACCCTGTGCCAGTCCCTCCCCACCCTCCCAGCCAGGAATTCCTTCCCAGTATCCCATCCATCCCTGCCCTCTGGCACTGGGAAGCCATTCCCTGTGTCCTGTCCCTCCAGGCCTTGTCCCCAGTCCCTCTCCAGCTTTCCTGGAGCCCCTTCAGGCCCTGCAAGGGGCTCTGAGCTCTCCCTGGAGCCTTCCCTTCTCCAGGGGAACATTCCCAGCTGTCCCAGCCTGGCTCCAGAGCAGAGGGGCTGCAGCCCTGGAGCAGCTCCAGCGCCTCCTCTGGACTCTCTCCAGCAGCTCCAGGTCCTGGTGCTGTTGGGTGGGGAACTGTCACATGAGGGTGACTCCGAGGGCTCACTCAGGGCTTGGTTACAACACAGCTGCCTAAAAATATCCCAATTCTCAACTCCACTTCAGAAGGAGAGGTCAGTGTCCATGTCCCAGCTCTCAGAGTGGCCAGAATCCACTAATTTTTAGTTATTAACCAAAGTGGCAGCTGAGCACTCAAATCCAGGGCTTCACTTAGGCCACCTGGCTGCTCCTGGTGGATTTGGGAGGATTTTGGTAGCCAATCCCTGTACTTGGTGGGTGTGTTTAACATCACACCACTGAACAGCCTGAGCAGCTGCAGAGAAGCCAGGCTGGGAAAACTGAACACGTCAGGCTCCCTGGCATGGGCTGAGAATCCATGTGGTACGTGGACAAGGAGTATCCCAGCTTTCCATTTCCAGCCCCTGCTACTGGAACAGCCTCACAGCCAAACACCAGTGAGGAAATTGAAAAACCTGGGACCAATTTAAGGCTCTGCCACAGTTTCCTGTCCAGCTCCTGGGCTGAGGCACTGTGTTCCTCCCCTTTAGCACACACAGCAGCAGGAAGTGCAATTCCTGCCAGGATGGGTTCTCAAAAAGGGAAATATTCCCTCAGTTTTCCTCTGGGTGTTAATTCCCGTGGCTGGCCAAGGTCTTTATTGTGTCCCAATAAAGGAGTGATAAGTTATTCCCAAGGGAATGAGAATGGTAGGACATGGGAGAATGGCTTCCCACTGCCAGAGGGCAGGGATGGATGGAATATTGGGAAGGAATTCCTGGCTGGGAGGGTGGGGAGAGGCTGGGATGGAATTCCCAGAGAAGCTGTGGCTTCTCTGGGATCCCTGGCAGTGTCCCAGGCCAGGCTGGACATTGGGGCTTGGAGCAGCCTGGGACAGTGGATTGGGATGGGCTTTAAGGTCCCTCCCAACCCATTTTGTGATTCCATAACTCCACAGATGCCAAGTTTTGGGATGCACGCTCCTCCTCCTCCTGCTAGAAGGACACATCCTGCTCCTCCCAAGCCAGACACAGGTGACTGAACCTCACTGCTGCTGGGGAGCAGCTGGGATCCCCCAGAATCCCCCCAGGACCCCCCCAGCCCCACTCACCTCTCCCTGAGGAAGGTACAACAGGCGTCCTTGATGTTCTGCAGCTGAAGGAAGCTCGCCCCCATGAGCAGGGACTGCACGTTCTGCTGATCGATGGCCAGGTGACCGTTGTAGGCAAAGTTGATCAGAGCCTCCAGAGCACTAAAAACAGGGAGAAAGGGCAGAAAACCCCACTGAATTCCAGCTGGGACAGCAGCCTGCCAGCAGCAGAACGTTCTGTGGGATCGTTCACGCAGAGAGCAGGCCTCGAACCTCGCGCACCCCGCACCAAGGCCCGCAGAGGGCTGGCGGTGCCGCAGGCTCTCCCTAGGGATGTCACCTGGGATCCATGCCCTGCATGACGATCTCCTCCTGCTTGCACTCCATCATGTCGTTGGTGAACATGGCGTGGAAGTACGGGATGGAGGCTGCCAGCACGATCCGGTGCGCGCTGAATTTGTGGTCCCCGACCTAAAGCAGGGGCAAAAGGGAAGGAGGAGGGATCAGCACCATCCACGGCTCCAGGTGATTCCCTGCAGCACAGCTCCACCAGCATCCAAGGATTCGAGTCGGGTCTTTGCTCTGATGACTCCTCCCAGAGCTTTTTTCCCTGGTTTCCGTGTCAGTCTGGCTCATCCCAGTCCATGCCCGCCCCAGCTTGTGCAGAACTGCCCTTTTGTCCTCTCTTAAGCAAAAATTTCCTATTGGAGCTTTGTTTTATGGCCAAAGCAGCTGGCACAGCAGGGCCCTTCCCTCCAGGTTATCCAAGGAGTCCTTCTCCTCTGCAAAACCCTCCCCCCCTTACATCTCCAGAAATGCTGTTTGGATTCAGGATTTCCATGATTCCCAAGAGTGCCTCCCCTCTCCCTCCAGGCCTGGAGTGCTCAGAGCCAGCAAACTCAAAGTTGCTGAGGGTTTAGAAAGCAAAATTCCTGCCAGATGGAAAAAAGGAGGAACTTTAGGAGAGCCTTGTCTCTGTCCTGGGCCTGAATCCCTGTCCATGCTGTCCTCTGTGCTTGGATTATGCTGCACAAATCCCGCTCTCCTGGATTTTGCAGCACTCCTAATTCCCAGAGCAAAATCAGGAAGTGAAATTGTTGTGACTATGACAGCTCATGGAAAAAAACCCCTTCACATACATATTTATTTGTGTGTGACTTTACAGGGATGAAGGTCTGTATTGATCCCTTCTCCTGACCCAAAACCACCTGCAAAACATCCCAGAGGCTCCAAGACTCGAGATATCTGCAAAATCATTGCCAGCCTCCTCCTGCACACACAGCAGGATGGGGAATCTCTGGGAAAAGGAGTCAGCACTGCAGGCTCAGGCTCCACGAGGGGATGGAGCTCAAGGCCACATCCCTGGCCCTGGAGAGGAAGGAATGTTGGCCGAGCAGGTTCCCACCCCGACCTCACACAGAGAGCACAAACTCCAGCCTGGCCAGAGCTTTAAAAATACAAAAATACAGCAAATTTCATGAGGAAAGGCCAAAAAGGGAAGTGATTCCAGAACCTGAGAGCCGACAGACCCTCCCCATATCCCTGGGATTTTCATTCCCTCCCTTCCTGCCGGGTGAGCACACGTGGACTCTGGGCGTCCCGAGGGTCCGAGGTGCTGCTCAGGACGGGGGGAATCCCTAAGGACACTCAGCTGCTGGAGCTCTTGCTTTGGGAATTCCCAGTGGGAACGGCTGACACACGAGCAGCCACAGCCTGGTTGACCACGGTGACAAATTTGCTGCTTGGCCCGTCCACATTCCAGCCCTGAGGCTCAGGAACACCCGACCTGCTCGGCAACTCCTCGGCAACTCCGGCACTTCCCAGTCCATCCCTTCCCCACGGATGAAGCCATCCCATCATCAGCTGCTCCTGGCCCAACCCACTGATTTATCAGAAATAAATCCCATTATTGATACACCTTCATGCTGCTGGAAAACCCCTTCCTGAGTGTCTCAAACATCCCAAACCACAGAAAAACTCAATTTTTGCTTTTGCTGGTTCTGAAAGGTGAGAGAACAAGGCCTCCTCTTATCTCTAAAATTCCGTAAGGAATTCACTCCAACTGCAATAATCCATTTGGTTTGTTTGGATGAGTGCTCCTGTTCAGGCTGAGCGTGCAAGAAAAGCAACATTTCACTTGACTTTCGTTTCCCCCCAAGCCCAAGTTGCCAAAAATCACAACTGCCCAAATCTCATTTCAGCTCTTTAATAAATAAAGAGTGGTGCTAAAATTGAACAGGCACCTCTTAAAGTGAAACACCTGCTTCAAATGCATACAGCCACCTTCTATTTATAACCAAAATTATCTTTGTAACTAAAGATAACAGGAATTTCAACACTAAGCTTATATTTACTCAGAACCCGAGCCTGTCGTGTGACCCAAGGAGGAGAAAAAGGCCCTTATTTCACAAAATAACTGTAAATTACAGAGCCCAGGTGGCAGTTCTGGGCCCCTCATGACAAGAGTGACATTGAGGGGCTGGAGTGTGTCCAGGGCAGGGAACGGAGCTGGGAAGGGGCTGGAGAATTCCTGAGGGAGCTGGGAAAGGGGCTCAGCCAGGAGAAAAGGAGGCTCAGGGGGGACCTTGTGGCTCTGCACAACTCCCTGACAGGAGGGGGCAGCCGGGGGGGTCGGGCTCTGCTGCCAGGGAACAGGGACAGGAGGAGAGGGAACGGCCTCAGGCTGGGCCAGGGGAGGGGCAGGGTGGATATTGGGAACATTCCTTCCTGGAACGGGTGGTCAGGCATCGGAAGGGACAGCCCAGGGCAGTGGTGGAGTCCCCATGGCTCCACCCATGTGGATGTGGCACTTGGGGACAGGGGTCAGCAGTGGCCTTGGCAGGGCTGGGGGATGGTTGGACTCGATGATCCAAGAGGGTTTCTCCAACCTAAACCATTCCATGGTTCCACGCCCCCAGTCCCAGTACAAGAGATTCCAGCCCTGTCCAAGCTCCAGTTCCAGGGATGCATCACAGTGACCCCGAGGAGCTGCCACCAAACAGCCTCATTATCTCCAACACTCCTGGTCCTTGCAGGGGCAAACATCCCCAGACATCCTGCAGGATTCCTGCTGGGATAACAACAGCTGGGATGAAATCACCACCGGGATGGAATCCCTTGGCTCTGGGCAGGTGGTCCCGGATTGGGAACGGTCCCTGTGAGCAGCGAGATCCACGGAGCTACACCAGCAAAGAGCCCAGGAAATATTTCCTGGTGCTGGACAAGACATGACCTGTGATTCCTCCTGTCTGAAACTTGCTCCTGGAATGGCAGAGAGCCCTCAGGGAGACGGCGAAATTGGGATCTCTGCTCCCAAACTATCATTGTATTCATTCCATCAGCCCTTCATGGCGAGTCCCCAAGGAACAGCTGCATTTCTTGCTGCAGGCAAAGGACAAGTTTTTCCTGTGGAATATGGAAAACCCTCCCAAGGATGAGCCCTCAGCACGTGTCCATTCAGCTCATCCTGGTGTCTTCTTTCCCAAAGTGCTCCCCACCTGCAGAGCCAAAGGCTCTCCCTTTCCATGACTGCATCGAGGCGCTTTCCTGATGGAGTCACTCTGGAGTCACCTAAGGAGAGAGCGGCAGAGCTCACCCTCTTCCTGATACCATTCCAGCACATTCTGTTTTACAGTTTAACACTTTAGCTCCTTTGCTTTTAAGGCGAAAGATTCTGTTTTCCAGAAAAAAGGAACTTTGCGAGCATCCCTCCTGACCCCGGGAATCCCAGAATTCCCTTCTGACGTGGCTCTGAGCGGGTAACAAAGGAATCTGCTCCCGGACACCCCCACAGCCACAAATGTTAAGATTCCAGGGCACAAGGAGCCTTTCTCCGGAGGGAAATGCTGTAGGTGGGAGAAAGGCATTCATTGTGTTCCTGACGTTACCACCCTGCCGAGCTGAGAACTCGCTGAGTTTTGTGCTGCAAAAAATCCCAAATCCATCTTTTCTGAGGGGACGATGGCGCTGAGGGCACGGAGAGGCCAGAGCAGAAGCAGAGCTGCTGTCCAATCCATTGCAGCCCCGTTTTGCCAGGAAAAGGTAATGGGATGCACCTGGATCAGGAAAATCCCAAGCACAAATCCAGGCTGGACAATGAGAGAAGCACTGCAGGGAAGGATTTGGGGCTGTTGGTGGAAGAGGAGCTCCACATTCCCTGGCCAGAACCCCCCGTGCCCTGGGCTGATCCCCCAGTGTGGGCAGCAGGAAAGAGGGAATTCTGAACGGCTTCCCACTGCCAGAGGGCAGGGATGGATGGGATATTGGGAAGGAAGTCCCTGCTGGGAGCGTGGGGAGGCCTTGGGATGGAATTGCCAGAGAAGCTGTGGCTCCCCTGGATCCCTGGCAGTGTCCAAGGCCAGGCTGGACAGGGCTTGGAGCAGCCTGGGACAGTGGGAGGTGTCCCTGCCCATGGCAGGGGTGAGATGGGATGGGATTTAAGGTCCCTCCAACCCAAACCATTCCAGCATTCCATGAGAATGGTGACCAATTCCTCTGAAGCAGAGGACACATCCCCTTGGATGTACAACAAAGCCATGTCCCCAGGGAATTCCCTGCCAGCTCAGAGGAGCTCAATTGCTTTGCTGAATTCCTCTCCCTCCACTTCCCACGGGGGCAGGGGGCATACCGAGGGGATCAGCTCCAGCCCTGCCCTCCTTAAGGCTCCTGAAGGGACAGCAAAAAGACATTTTATGTTATCCTAGAACTAAAAATCCTCATAGTTTGTGTAAGGGAAGAGCTGAGGGCAGCCGAGAGCTATGGGGAGTCACCTCCAGTCAGAATCCCAAATAACTCCTGTCTGTTGTGTGACAAGGCTGGAATCACATCCTCATCCTGCAGCTCTCCTGTCATGGATCATCTGCTTTTCAATCTCCCAGCTCCTCCAGCAAAACAGATATTCCCTCTCCTTCCAAGGCTGTTTTCCTGGAGGACCTCCCAAACATGCTCCAACATCTGCGGCACAGCCAGGCACTGAGTTCTCAAGGATCCTGCTGGAATCGGGCAAGCAGCCCGAGCTGTCTGGAATTCCACTTATCCAGAGGCTCCTCCACCTCTGCATCAGCTCTCGGGGGTGCAACTGCTCCAGTTTGGAGGGTCTGGAGTTCACAGTCTGCTCTGGAAAAACTGGGATCAGGATGGGAGAGAAGCCAGCAGGACTGTGACCTGTCAGTGCCATTGGGACTGAACATGGAACAAACATTGTACCCTCTCCACAGCTGGGAATTATCTCAGTTTGCCAGACCTGGATCATATTTTAGGAGACTTTTCTAATTAGTCTTGGAGTCAGTCATGGAAAAATGGGATTGGAGCGGTTCAGATCCCGAGGAGGAGCTGCAGCAGCAAGAGGAGCTCACGTCAGCTCTGAGGATTTGGGAAGGCACAAACCTTCCCTCTCCCGACAGCTTGGCCAAGGATTTCTGGAGGTGCCAGCCTGGCACTTGGATCATTCTCCTCCAGCTCCAGCGGGAGCCAGCAGGAAGCTCTGAAGAGATTTACTCCCTCTAAATTTGTCATGAAGAAATAGGATGGATACATTTTCCCTGTTTCATGGAGTGGTGCATTCCTCAGCTTCCAGCAGCCTCTGATGTGTCCCCAGAGAGCGCTCGGACCTCAGCCTGGAGCACAGGCAGCACGTCCCAGAAAACAAAGCTGCCCCAGCAGCTTTCATCCTAGAAGGATGAAACAGTTCCAGAAACAATGCCCAGGAAGGACACGAGCACCGAGGAGCTTCTTTTGTGCCGTTAAGAATCAGCTCGGGATCTGCGGCTCCGGGAATAACAGCCCCACACGCCAGCACCTGTCAGCGAGCCGGAATTCTCGGGGCTTTTGCAGGGTTTAGTTGTGAACTTCAAAGGGAGAAAGACTGAAAACCCACCAAAAATAAGGGGGAAAGGTTCTGAGAGGGGGATTCTGCCCCTCTGCTTGTCCATATCTGGAGTTCAAAGCCTCAAACCCCACCAAATGAAAAGAAAAAAGGGCCCAGGAGCCTCATTTCTGCTCTCTCCATGATTATTCCAGGCTTGGTGTTTCCCTGCCCTTGTCGGAACCTCCATCAGCTTTTCCATCACCACCAACACTGGATGAGGAGGAAAACACAGCTTCACCCTCCCTAACGTGGCTGGGCTCAGGTTAAACTGGGGAAAAGGCTTGGGTTGGTTATTTCATAACCAGACACGGCCCCACCAATGCCCAGCCCGGTGATTTGCACAGAAGAAAGCAGAAGTTCGGCTTTGCTAAGCAAAAATCCTACTTTTTTTCCAAAGGAAAAAAGGACTAACCACACAGGCTGAGGTGTGTCTCCTCCCTCCCCTCCTCCCTCCAGTCCATCCATGTGTGTTCCTAGCAAATGAATCTTTAATTAAACATTTCGGAGAGCCTCCAAAGGGAGCTCAGATGGAACATCAGGAGCAGCCCTGACCTGCAGCTGTTAAAGAGACAGGGAGAGAAAAGGCCTTTCCCAATCCATAGGCTCCATCCGTGCAGGAAAGGAGCTTCAGGCTCTCCAGGACACATCCTGAGCCGCTGGAAAGAGGTGCAGCTCCCAGGAAACCTCATTTTCACATGGACAACCACGAGCAGCAGCGACAGATTTCCGAGAGCCCAGCTGGGATGACCAGAGATCCAAAGGGAGCCAGGCAAATCCGCACCTCTGGCTTTGAATCCATCCAGCCCGGCTGCTGAGGCAGCGCTGATTCCCGCAGGAAGGAGGTTTCTGGGAAAGGAGAACCCATCCTGCCCCTCCTGGTTCCTGAGGGAATGCTCACCTCCCTTTCCGAGGGGAATAATTAAAACAAACAAACTGGAGTAGTGACAATTCCTTGATAATTCCAGGGCTGTTTGTGCAGCAGACGTGGCTGAGGGCTGGGAGAATCCAACGGATCCCAGCTGAGAGTGGGAATGGGACCCCTGCTGCTCCTGCTTCATCCATGAGCTGGAGCACTGGGCACATCCGGATCCAACTTCTGGGACAAAGGGGTGTTTGGAAGCTTTTTGTTTCAGAGATGGGACAGACAGAAAGGAGCAGGAGTGGAAAAAAGGGGAATAAATTCACTGTGGTGGTGTGAGAGCATCCATCAGGATCCACCTGGGGCTTCCTGCAGGACGGGCTTGGAATGTTTCTCAGAGCTTTTATCAGAGAATCCTGGAATGGTCTGGGCTGGAAGGGACCTTAAGGATCATCCAGTGCCACCCCTGCCATGGCAGGGACACCTCCCACTGTCCCAGGCTGCCCCAAGCCCCAATGTCCAACCCAGCCTTGGGCACTGCCAGGGATCCAGGGACAGCCACAGCTGCTCTGGGAATTCCAGCCCAGCCCCTGCCCACCCTCCCAGCCAGCAATTCCTTCCCAAGATCCCATCCATCCCTGCCCTCTGGCACTGGGAAGCCATTCCCTGTGTCCTGTCCCTCCAGGCCTTGTCCCCAGTCCCTCTCCAGCTCTCCTGGAGCCCCTTTAGGCCCTGCAAGGGGCTCTGAGCTCTCCCTGGAGCCTTCCCTTCTCCAGGGGAACATTCCCAGCTCTCCCAGCCTGGCTCCAGAGCAGAGGGGCTCCAGCCCTGCAGCAGCTCTCTGACCTTCATGTTCCTCCCTTAATTTTGGGTAAGAATCATCCAAACTCTGTCCCTGCTGGAAACCCACCCTGGATTTACAGCAGGAAAACACTCCCGAGCCAGGTCAGGGCAGAGACATTTTGTGCTGGCTGAGTTTGGGATGCCTGAGTGATCCAAAGCCAGCTCCAACTTCGAGCTAAGAAAAACTCCTGCTTAAAGCTCCAGCAGCTGGAGCAGCCAGCCTGCTCTGGGAACGGGGAGGGAAGGCTTGGCTGCACTGATTCCATCACCACGGGGCACTGGGAAAAGGGACGTCCGGGGGCAGAAGCAGCACAAGGTGGGAGACTCTCACAGGATGACCCAAGACAACAAGAGCAATCGAACGAATGAAATGCTTGGAATTCCAAGCTGTGGGGGTGTAGGAGGGAAAGCTGGAATGTTTGCAACAACATGGACAGAGGACTGACAACGTGTCAGGCGCTGCTGGGATCTCTCTTTGGGATTTTGGGAAGGAATTCTTTCCTGTGAGGGTGGTGAGGCCCTGGAATGGATTTTCCAGAGAAGCTGTGGCTGCCCCTGGATCCCTGGAAGTGTCCAAGGCCACGTTGGAGCAGCCTGGAACAGTGAAAGGTGTCCCTGCCATGGCAGGGGTGGCACTGGATGTTCCTTCCATAAGGTTCCTTCCATCCCAAACCATTCTGTGGTGTTTGTGATCTTTCCTAATACCCTTTAAACCCCTGTAGGGATAAAGAGGATTTAAACAGCTCCTTGCCAGGGAAAATCCACAGAAATGGATCATTATTCAGAGGAATTTTAGAAACAATGGTGAGGAATTTATCCAAGATAAGACTGGGATCACAGACCTCCTCCTACTGTCTCCCAGAAACATGGGACTGCCAGGACCTGGTAATCTTCTCCTGCCACACCAATACCCAGTTTAATCCTAAAACCACGGCAGTCTCCATCCCAAACCGGCTTTGCCACGGAATTCCCTCAGGCTGATGCTTTAGGTTCTAACTTCCATATTTTTCAAATCTGGAAATCTTTCAAATCTGCCTGGTGTGTAACTCTGGAATTTCACATGGCCCTTTAGCTGCTGTTCCCCCACGCTGGTCAGACACCACAAACCCTCTCTGCATTTGCACTTCAAGGACACCTCGTTGTCCCAAGGCCCAAAGCCTTTGAGAGGAGGAGCAAACTTCGGGTAAATTACATCATTAACTGAAATTATAATTGCAGAATTAACCCTGATATGCAAATGGACCAAACTTATAAAAGGATGAAAAACCCGTGAGCCAGGGTCCATCTTGGGTGGAGGCTTTGGGCTGCCCAGGGGGCACCTTTGAAGGCCCTTCAAATAAATCCCTGCTTTTATTCTCTTATCCTTGTCTGGCCTCTGTTTTCAGGTAGCCACTTCGAGGCACCAAGGTTCCAGCCCAGGCTGTCACAAACATCACCCTAGAGAAGGAACAGCCACTTCCAAGGAGGATCACAACCCTCAGCCCCTCTTCCCGGGGGGCACAGCTGCTCCACAGGGATGAGGCCGTCCCCGCATCCATGGAATGCTCCCCATCCCACATCCCGTCTCCCTGGCGGGCACAGCCCTCGCCGGCTCCTTCCCCTGGAAGGTTTCAGGGTGAGTAGGCTGGGAACACCTTCCCGTTTAATTAAACTGCAGAGTTAATTCTGCAATGACTCAGAGCTGCGTGTGGCTCCCACCCCACCAGCTCCCTCCGAGTCTGGAATCCTGAGGGATTCCAGCAGCTCCTGCCTGGCACAGGACACTCTCCGAGCCCTCCCAGCCATTCCCTGCAGAGCCAGGGACACAATCCTGGGGATTTACCACTCTTATGGATTAATTTTTTGGATGTTAAAAAGCGGATATTCCCATAAGGGAATGGTTTCCTAGGGAAAGGAATCTTCTCCCGTGGGTTGGAGCAGAGGTTGGTCCGTAAACCTGGACCCACAGGCCCTCGCAGACCCCCTGGCACCCCACTAAGGGGGTTTGGGGGAGACTCAGCACTGTCCCTCTCCTCTGCCAAAGCCATGGGAAGGGGGGACCTCAGCTCCCGCTCCTCTCCCCACCAAAGGGGTTTCAGTCACCCTTTTACCACCCACCAAAGGCAACTGAGGGAGCTCCAGCTGCCTTCTTCCCTCTGCAAAAGAGACTGGGGTGTCCCTCAGCCCCCTCCCCTTCGGGGCTGGGGTTCCCCCTCAGGGGCCTGGGGGGTCCTCAAGTCCCCCCTCCACAAGCTGAGGTCCCTCAGCCCCCCAGGAATGGGAGGGTCCCCCTGCTCCTCTTCGGGGGTCGAGGTCCCTCAGCTCCCCCTTCTGAGGCTGGGGACCCTCATCCCCCTCCAGAGGCTGTGGGGGTCCCCCAGCCCCCCTCAGGGACCAGGGGGTCGCCCAGCTCCATCTTAAGGGGACTGGGGGAAGTCCCCTCAGCGTCCCCCCTTCAGCCCCCACCCCAGAGACCGTGATCTCCTCAGGGCTCGAGGTCCCCCCTCAGTGTCCCTTCAAGGACCGGGGTCCCCGCTCAGGAGCCGGGGGGAGCCTCACTGCCCGCCAGGGGCTGAGCTCTCTCAGCACCCCCTCAGCCCCCTGAGGGGTCGGGGTCCCTCATCCCCCATCAGGGACTTGGGTGTCCCTCACTTCCCCTGAGAGGCCAAGGTCTCTCAGGCCCCCCTCAGACCCTTCAGGGCTACAGGTCCCTACGCCCCCTCCCCTCCCGCCCCCGGGGGCCGGGCCGCACCTTGAGCGTCACATCGCAGAGCTTTCCCTGCCGCCGGATCTCGCCCATCACTCCATACCCGCGGCTGGGCAGGTCTCCCACCGAGAAATGCACCAGATCCTCGGGATCCAGCTCCGGGTCCGCCGCCGCCGCCGCTTCCAGCATCGTCCCGGCCACTCCCGTGCCGCTGCCGTCCCACTTCGCCCCCGCCGCGCGCTGGCCCCGCCCGGCCGCCGTATGCGGAGCCACTTCCGGGCTCTCCCGGAAGTTGCCGTTGCCATAGAAACCCCGGAAGTGGACGCTGCCATGGCGACCCCGGACGCCACCCCGAGCCCAGCTGTAGAGGGGTCGCAGGTGGGACAGGGACCGAGGGGTGCCCGGAGGGGTCACCCTCCCCTCCTCAAGGGGTGATCGGAGGTCGTATCCCCGCACAGGCGGCATCAGCTCTCCGGGCATCGCCCCCCTTCCCCCGGGCATCACCCCCCGCACACCTCGGGAGGTGCCTTGGAAAGTCACAGGATGCTTTGGTTGGAAGGGGCCTTAAGGATCATCCCATTCCCACCCCCTGCCATGGGCAGGGACACCTTCCACTATCCCAGGCTGCTCCCAGCCCCGTCCAGCCTGGCCTTGGACACTGCCAGGGATCCGGGGACAGCCACAGCTTCCCCGGACAATTCCCAACCCTTGCAGACGGATTTTTCCCAAAGTCCTGCCAAAATCTGCTCCCCTGAGGTGTGGGAGTCCCAAGGCCTCGGAGAGGTGTGGATCGTTGTTCCGTGTGGCAAAGGGGCTCAGTGCCCGCCGTGTCTCGGGCGTGCTGCTTGCTCTGTGCGATCGGCTCTGTTTCCCCTGGCAGGAGGAAGAGGAGCAGGAGGGGCTGGAAGAGAGCCAAAGCTCCGCATCCAAAGCAGAGACCGAACGAAGGGTAATTCCAAACGGGCCCAGCCAGAATCACGGAATGGTTTGGGTTGGGAGGGACCTTAAAGTTCATCCCATCCCACCCCCTGCCCTGGGCAGGGACGCCTCCCGCTGTCCCAGGCTGCTCCAAGCCCCGTCCAAGCTCCCTTGGACACTGCCAGGGATCCAGGAGCAGCCACAGCTGCTCTGGACACCCTGTTCCTTCCCATCTCCTCGTGGTAATAACCACTCCCAGGAACAATTGCTGTTGTCCTTACACATCCAAAGCCCCCCACAGGGCGTTGTTGCAGCAAGGGAAATGCCACTGGTTTGGAATTTGTTCTCTCCCTCACTCACAGCGGAGTTTTCCCCTAAAATTTTCCCTTCCTCCTTTCCCTGCTGTGTGTCTTGCTTTGAGGAAAGAATTCACGACTGCTCCAACACTTGGTTCTGGGTTTTTTCGAACAGAGTTCTGTGACCTCTGAGAACTCCCAAGAGCAGGAACAGGAGAAGGAGCAGCAGCAGCAGGAGCAAGACCAAGACCAAGAGCAGGAGCAGGAGCAGGAGCAGGAGAAGGAGCAGGATGAGGACCAGGAAAGCATCATTTCCTCACGGCTCTCTGACGCAGAGCCCGGGGGGGACGCCTCCAGGTATCACCCAAATGTTCCCCTCTGCTAAATCCAACAAGTCCTGGCTCAGCTCAAACCTCCACGCTTCCTTTTAGAGCAGTCACAGCAGGTGAAGGGTGAGAGGTCACAAAATTCCTGAATATACCAGAAATCCCAAAGATTTTGTCCAAAACTAGAAGTTATCACTGCACAATTACTGAGCACGGGCTGTCTGGATGATCCCTGAGCCCTCCTCGTGTGGGTTTTACCCAGCAGATCCTCAAGCCTGTGGATATTTCCTCCAGGAAACTGACAATCAGCTGTGTATTGCGAATTGAAATGATTTTATTAAAGGCTGTGTGTGACCAAAGACAATCCCTCTCCTACTCCTGCAAATATTTTGCTTTCCAAGGCTAAGAGGAAGAAAACCTGTGTGTATCCAACGCTCCTGGGCCTGGTACACATGAGGAAATCAGGAAATCAGGATCAGCTTGACCCTTCTCTTCCCACATCCTCCGTTTTCCAAGCAGGGCAAGGCCAGAAGGAATTTTCAGCAGCTCCTTGCCCGCAGTTGCTTTTAGTGGGGAATAAAAACTGCAGCTGAATAATGGCCAACACTTTATTTTTAAATGTGACTCCCCTGCCCCACCTTTTGCTGACAAATAATATAAATTTCAGTTCAGGCAATGCAAGATTCTTCTTTCCCTCTCCTTAGAGCACCGAAGCGAGTCCAGGCGTTCGTGCGGGTCAAGCCAACAGCTAATTTTGCCCGAGATATGATCAAGCTTGGGTCGGACAACAAGGTAGAGTAAAAGAAATTGGAAGTGGGAAAGATTTGGAGTTACGAGCTCAGCTTTTCCCATGGAAAAGCAGGATTTTTCCATCTCTTGAGGCCACGGGTAGCATTCTGGGGGGTGTGGGTTCGTGTGTTCCTGCTTGGCAGTGGTTTTGTCATGGCGAGGGTGAGTATGGAAAACACACTTCCCGTGGTACAGTTACTGGGAAAACCCTCTACAGGACTGGGACTGGCTGATCCATGAGGAATTCCCAGTGGTAACCACAATTTGGCACAGTCTATCTCTATCCCCTCTTATGCAAATCCCTCCCTCTGCCTTCTCTTTGCTTAATTAAGAATTTCCCCGAGGCACAGAATCACAGGAAGTTAAAGGGATGAGCTTAACCACATTTCCTTTTTATTGATGATATTTATTACCAGAAATCCGAGAGCATTGCCAGATATTTTCAGGACATCCAGAGCCATCCAAGGCAGTAAATTAACCCTGTTATTTGTGCTCCCTTTTCTGCTTAACCCCGGCTCCTCGGCTGCTGAAAACCCTCAGGGCTGCTGAGTTGATCTTCCTCTCTTTTTGGCTTGCAGAGCATCAATATCTCCACCCGAAAGAGCAGCCGGGGAGGAGCTGTGAATAACTCTCAGACTGACTGGTCCTTCAAGCTGGATGGGCTCCTCCACAACACTTCCCAGGAAATGGTTTATGAGACCGTGGCCAAGGACTTGGTGGCCAAAGCTTTGCAGGGCTATAATGGTGATTTATTGCAATTTTGATTGTTTTGATCATAAAAAGAGATTGGGTTTGAGGAGAGACCCATTTGTTCTGCTGGAGGCTCCCTCTGGAGTTGATTCTTTTGCTTTTGAATGGTTTTTATTAGGCACCATCATGTGCTATGGGCAGACTGGGGCTGGCAAAACCTACACCATGACGGGAGCGACCTCTGACTACAGACGCCGAGGGATCATCCCCAGAGCCATCCAGCAGGTATCCAGCTGGATATGGGTGGGAAAAGAGGTGGGAGGAACACCGAGGAACCCTCTGGTATCAGCTCTTGCTGATATCAAAGTGTTTTAACGCAGTGAATATGTTTTAGGTGGGTTTTTTTTTCCTTCATTTTACCCAAGGGATGATGGTTAAAGAATGAAGGAGTTTTGTTGTCATTCTCAGAGTTCCTGTTCAGTTCCTGTTTAAGTTCTTGCTGCTCCCCAAATGTCACTGAGCCTTCAAAAGAGGTGTTTTCCAAAGTGTCCTTTCATGAAATCAGGTTAAAACTGATCATAAAATTGTTAAAAAAACACCTCTAAGGCAGAGAGACACTGGCACAGAGCAGCTGTGGCTGCCCCTGGATCCCTGGCAGTGCCCAAGGCCAGGCTGGACACTGGGGCTGGGAGCAGCCTGGGACAGTGGGAGCTGTCCCTGCCCATGACAGGGGTGGAATTCGATGGGCTTTAAGGTCCTTTCCACCCCAAACCATTCCAGAATTCCATGGCTCTATAAGGTCAGCGAATCCAAATCCAAGTTGAGCCCTCAGGGACCACAGCTCAGATTTAGCCCCACACAGCCCCAGATGCACTTGGAGCTGTTCAGAACTATCTCTATATAAATATCTATATTACATAACTTTATATCTTGTGTGCATCTTAATGTGTTTATTTCTATTTTATCTCTCTTTGTATTTTATCTCTCTTTGTATTTCATATCTATTTCTATTTTATATCAATTTCTATTTTATGTCTATTTCTATTTTATATCTATTTATATCTTACACCCATTCATATCCCACTGTTTCTATTTTACACCAACACCTACATAAATACCTCCTCTGAAAAGCCATAAATAGCCACAAGTTCTGCCTGTGAACGGACACGAACCCTTTGTCTTTGTGCAGCTCTTCAAAGCAGCTGCAGAATTCCTCAATGTCATGGTCACTGTCCGAATTTCCTACCTGGAGATCTACAACGAGACCTTGTTCGACCTGCTGGCGCCGGGGCTGGCCCGAGGGGGCAGGGACACCCAGCTGGCGGTCAGGGATGGCCCCCAGGGGGTTTATGTCAAGGGGCTCTCCATCCACCCCGTCAGCAACGAGGAGGAGGCCCTGCATCTCCTTTTTGAGGCAAGAGAAGCCAAATATTCCCTTCAATCCCGTGATTGTGGGTGTTGGCGCAGGGAGGAGGCAGAAAAGCGGGAGTGGGTGGCCAGGATGGTGCAGGGAGGTTCAACCACCCCTCCTGAGTGTGGGTAGAACAGCTGGGAGCTCTGGGTCTTGCAAAGACAACGTCCCTGGCTCAGGGATTCTGGGAGATGCTCCAAGAAAAGGTGGTTTGGGATGGTCCTGGCATTGTTGGAATTCCCAGCAGGGCTGTTCAGGGTGAGAGGTTTGTGAGGGGACTTGGATGACTTTGAACAGCATCTTTCTGTTCCTCATGGCTGCTTCAGTTCTTGAGGAAATCAGGGATAAATAATTGGGTCTGGATGCAGGAGTTCTCACCCAGAGCCATCTGGTGTCCTTAAAATCTCTCTCTGGCCTTTTTAATGACACAGTGGTGTCCTGAGCTCTGGAATGTGCAGGGACTGCCTTTGTCTTTCTAAAGAGTAGAAGGAATGTGATGATGGCTGGGAGAGCTGGGAATGTTCCCCTGGAGAAGGGAAGGCTCCAGGGAGAGCTCAGAGCCCCTTGCAGGGCCTAAAGGGGCTCCAGGAGAGCTGCAGAGGGACTGGGGACAAGGCCTGGAGGGACAGGA
The DNA here is from genome assembly GCA_013399195.1 of Dicrurus megarhynchus. Lineage (NCBI taxonomy): Eukaryota > Metazoa > Chordata > Aves > Passeriformes > Dicruridae > Dicrurus > Dicrurus megarhynchus. The sequence goes on along the minus strand of VXAD01013014.1, from coordinate 68,952 downwards.
CACAGGGAATGGCTTCCCACTGCCAGAGGGCAGGGATGGATGGGATATTGGGCAGGAATTCCTGGCTGGGAGGGTGGGGAGGGGCTGGGATGGAATTCCCAGAGCAGCTGCGGCTGCCCCTGGATCCCTGGCAGTGCCCAAGGCCAGGTTGGAGCAGCCTGGGACAGCGGGAGGTGTCCCTGCCCATCCAGGGGGTGGGATGAGATGATCCTTAAGATCCCTTCCAACATCCCTTTTGGATCCTGTCAGAAGTTCAGATCCGTGGCCATCACATCTGCGGGAATTTTCAGTGCCATTTGAAGCTCGGGGAGCTCTTTGCTTTTCCAGTCATCAGGAAATGGGAAGAGCCACAGAGACGTTGCCTGGCTTATCCTCAAAAAGCCACAGTTCCATGAGCTGAGCCTGGAATTTTCTCTCCATTGGCAGGGTGAGACTAACAGAGTGATAGGAGAGCACACCCTGAATAAGAATTCCTCCAGATCCCACTGCATCTTCACTTTGTACATTGAGGTGAGAGCTCCAGCCTTGCTTCTACGGATTGAAATGGCTTCCTAGGGATTCAAGAGGACCTTTGCAGTTCTGGTTTTTCCTGTGTTTCAGTTTTGCCTGCTCCTAAGTGCCAGTTCTCTTCTCCTCTCCCTCAGTGTCGTTCCAGAGATTACACAAATCTCAAATGCCTTAAATCCAAAATCACCTTAATTGACCTGGCGGGATCCGAGAGACTGAGCAAGACTGGGGTGAGTGATGGGAGCTGCTCAGGTCACTTTGGGCCCCTCACTGTGGAAAAACAGGGCAGGGAACCGAGCTGGGAAGGGGCTGGAGAACTCCTGAGGGAGCTGGAAAAGGGGCTCAGCCTGGAGAAAAGGAGGCTCAGGGGGGACCTTGTGGCTCTGCACAACTCCCTGACAGGAGGGGGCAGCCGGGGGGGTCGGGCTCTGCTCCCAGGGAACAGGGACAGGAGGAAACAGCTTCAGGGGGATGGTCAGGTTGGATATTGGGAAAATTCCTTCCTGGAAAGGGCTGCCCAGCCCTGGCACAGCTGCCCAGGGCAGTGGTGGAGTCCCCATGGCTGGAGGGATTTAAATCTGTGTGGATGTGGCACTTGGGGACTTGGTCAGGGGTGGCCTCGGCAGTGTTGGGGATGGTTGGACTCGATGATCTCAGAGACCTTTTCCAGCCTCAGCAATTCCCTGATTCCATGACATTCTGTGTTGATCAGAACCAAAATGGCATCAAGCCTGTGACAAACACAAAATTTACCCTTTGGAAAGGCAATGCAAATCCTCGTAGACTTGTGATGGAAAACCGTGGTTTAGGAAACCTCTCCAAACTGAAGCAAGCTCCAGATGATGAATTTTTTGGGCCTGAATTAACTCCTGACCCTCGGAGTCAGAGTTTTCCCCCTCGACAGGGAATATTCTCTCTCCCTCTGTCTGCACATTACGGAATCTTTTCCTGTTGGTCTCCGTTGCAGTCGGAAGGGCAGCTCCGGGTCGAAGCCTCCTACATCAACAAATCCCTGTCGTTCCTGGAGCAGCTCGTCATCGCCCTGGCCGATCCCAAGCGGGAGCACATTCCCTTCCGGCAGAGCAAACTCACCCACGTCCTCAAGGACTCGCTGGGTAAGAGCTGGGAATTCCAACAGCTTCCGGGAAACTGGGCTTTCAGTCAGCAGATCAAGTCCTAAGGTTGGCATTTATCGCGGAATCCTGGAGTGGGTTGGGATGGAAGGGATCTTAAGGATCACCCAGTGCCACCCCTGCCATGGGCAGGGACACCTCCCACTGTCCCAGGCTGCTCCAAGTGTCCAGCCTGGCCTTGGGCACTGCCAGGGATCCAGGGGCAGCCACATCTGCTCTGGGTACCCTGAAAACCAGAACCTTTATAAACACCTGGAACTCAGAGTTTTCATTCCCATCTTCTTCCTGCATCCTCATTCCGTGAGACGCAAATTCCCCCTTTATTTTTAAGTCACTCCGTGCCTCTTTTTCTGTGCCCTTTAAAGGGACAGTTACACTCTGGCTGTGTCCTTTGGGCTTCTTTAAACTGGAAGTTGCCTTGGGTGGGATATTGGGAAGGAATTCCAGGCTGGGAGGGTGGGCAGGCCCTGGCACAGGGTGCCCAGAGCAGCTGGGGCTGCCCCTGGATCCCTGGCAGTGCCCAAGGCCAGGCTGGACATTGGGGCTTGGAGCAGCCTGGGACAGTGGGAGGTGTCCCTGCCCATGGCAGGGGTGGCACTGGGTGATCCCTAAAGTCCCTTCCACCCCAACCCATTCTGTGACTCCTCTCCTCTGATTTAATCAGCACATCATATCAGACACTGCAGAAGAGGAAACAACAAAAAATCACCCCAAATTGTATTATTTGCTTTATTTTTGTTATCATTTCTTCCCAGGGGGAAACTGCAACACTGTGCTGGTGACAAACATCTATGGGGAAGCTGCTCATGTGGAAGAGACCGTGAGTTGAGGGGATTCCTGCAGAATCCAAGCCTTGCTCCTGCTTGGTTTTAAGGAACAGTCTCTGGAGGCTTTTGGCAGGGAAGCATCCCAAACTTTGGGATAAGAGCTCCTCTTATCCCAAAGGCTCAAACCCAGACTCCTGTCAGATGAGAACCTGCAGCACAGCAGGCAGGAGCTGCTCTGAAGAGTTACTATTATTATTATTATTACTTAATGTGTTTCCATGGGATATCACATCACGGGCTCACTGGAATTGCCCCAGCTCCCAGCAGAGCTGGGCTAGCTCCCTGCTGGAGCAGGGATCAGGAGGAACCTTGCAGGAGGTTGTTTTTTAACCTGTGGAATGATGAAATGGGTGGAAATCCCCCTGTGGGAACTGGATCCGTAGCAAACAGGAGGGAATCACCTGGAGCACTTCACACATTTTAGATTTCTCTGCTCCTGGATCTGATGGAATTGAGCAGAAAATATTAGGAAAATGAAATCTCTGCCCAAATCTCTTTGATTTACTTTAAACCCTTTGTTTTCCAGCTGTCTTCCCTTCGCTTTGCCACCAGGATGAACTGGGTGACAGCAGAGCCTGTCCCCAACGAGCCCTTTTACCGGGAGGTACGGGCAGCAGGGGCTGGAGGAAGGGGGATTCTCCCAGATTCATTCATATTTAGGATAACAACCTCAAAAAGCAGAGGGAAATCGGGTAGTTCAATAAACGACCCTTCCTCAGCCAAGCTGACCCTGCTGGTTTTAGGTGGGTGATAAAAGGGATCAATATTAAACCCTTTTTTTCTAGGTATTGAATTACCAGGCACAGCCATGCAGGTGCTTACATCTCCCCTGACACCTGGGAATTCTTTCTCCTGCGTATCCCAACTTTTCCTGGTGGGATTCAGCTCTCAACGGAGAGATTTTATTGTGAATCATTCCCCTGATATGCAGGGAAATCATCTCCAGTCCTCCTGCAGCTTTATCCCCGTTGGTGCTGGTAACAGAACAGCTTCTCCACAATTAGAAAACTTGGCTAATCAAGGAAATCATTTAAAAGAAAAGGCCCACAGGATTTTAGATGCCCTGAGTGCACCTTCAGAGTGAAAAACAAACTGGAGGAGCTGGAATTGGGAGGGAACTTTGTGCTTTGGTGCTCCAGAGGTCACTTCAAAGCAGCTCAGTGTCCACTTGTCCCCGAATCCCAAGATTTTTTTATACTCACTTTTCTGGAAGCACATTTGAAATAGTGAATCCTTGGAGATATTCCATGGATATGGAGAATTTCAGTCGAATACAGCACAGGGAAGTCTCTCCTTTGTCCCAGTTCATGTCAGAGCTGCTGAGTTCAGGGCAGAGGTGAGCCCTGCACAATGCTTGGCCTCCAGGAAAATATCCCAGAGCCTGGAACTCGATGGTCCCTGCGATTCCAGGTCAGGAAATCATCCCTTCATAAAGCAGGTGGCCCTTCTTTGATGGCTTGGGCAGACTGTGCAGGCAGGACCCAGCAGAAACCGTCCCACTGGGGGCTAATCAAAGGCAAAATGATTTCCAGAGCCACGAATTCCCTGCTGCAAGCCCTGAGGCAGCTGGGATCCAGCTGAGATATTGTCCAGCAGCCAATTCCGTGCTGTTTTCAGCAGGGCTTTTTTCCCCCAATGTAATTCAGTCATTTGCTCACCCTTTTTTCCCTGTTAGGCATCAGTGAAGGCTTTGGAGGAGGAGATCCAGCTCCTGAAGCGGGAGCTGATCATGAAGGACTGCTTGGTAAGGAGCACTGAACTCCGTGTCCAGGGGGGTTGTGTCCTTCCTTCTGCTTCCAGCACCATCCCTTGGGGCTTAGGGAAACCTCCAAAGATCCCACGCAGAGGGATTGTGTTGGAATTTCAATCCCCAGCCCCTGGAGGTGTTTTTTTCCAGGCTCCTGATGCCTTTCTGTTGGTTGGTTGCTCCCAAATCCCATCTCCTGCCGAGTCAGGTGATGAGAATCCCAAGCAGAAGTGGGCACAGCAATGCCAGGTGTTTGCCAGACCAGTGGAATCCCAGAATTCCAGACTGGTTTGGGTTGAAGGGACCTTAAAGACCATCCCATTCCACCCCCTGCCATGGGCAGGGACACCTCCCACTGCCCCAGACTTCTCCAAACCAAATCCATCTGGGCCTTGGACACTGCCAGGGATCCAGGGGCAGCCACAGCTGCTCTGGGCACCCTGTGCCATCCTCACAGCCAAGAATTCCTTCCTTAAATCCAGCCTGAATCTCCCCTCTTTTAGTTTAAAGCCATCACTCCTTGTCCCACCATGGCAGGACCTGCTCAGAGCTCTGTCCCCGCTGTTCTCACAGGCCCCTCAGCTGTTTGTAACTCCCCAATTCTCACTTTTCCATCTTTTTTTTTTAAGGCAAATCGTTCCTTCATGAGTTACAAGCCCCTGACTACAGCCCAGAGAGAAGAAATCAGATCTCAAGTGCAGAAATACCTCAGAGGAGTCATTAAGGAAATTGATGTAAGTAGTGGAAAAAGGACTGAAATCCTGATTCTGTCCCATTTTCCTCCAAGAGAGGAGCAGTGAAAACGCCTTTTGAAGAGGCTGTTTTCCACCCCAAACCCACCACAGAACTGTAATTTAATTTCTTTTTGCATGTTAAGTGTGTTGCATGTTTTCATTCCATTTTTTTTGCTGGTTTGGAAGCTCCAGGAGACGTTCCCTCAGCATTAGAACCCTTTAAATTGATTTCTTTGGAACTCCTTTACAGAATTAATACCGAAATTGATGGCTTTGTACCTCTCTTCCTCAGATAGTGAATGTCAGGCAGATCCAGGAGGTGTTTAGACAGTTCAAAGTGATTGTAAGGTAAGTTCATAGAATTCCAGACTGGTTTGGGTTGGGAAGAGCCTTAAGGATCATCCCATTCCATGGGCAGGGACACCTCCCACTGTCCCAGGGCGCTCTGAGCCCCGTCCAACCTGGATGAAATGTTCAAACAAGGTGATGGCACTGAGCAGAATTGGTATGGCTTCATGTGGACCATTAAAAGCTTCTGGAAAGTATTAAAATAACCATCAAAACAACTTTAATTTCCAAGATCCCTAAAGGAATGTCATGGAAAAGGAGAGGAAGAGAGCGGACAGAGGTTATGATGGGGAAGCATGGGAGGGGTGTTGAGGGATAAAACCACAGGGAAAAGGGGTTTTTCTTTGGGGATCCGACCTTGGCAGGGATCCCAGGTGTGTCCGTGGGGGACAGGATTCCTGAAGGGTTTCCTGGATTTTCCCCAGCCAACAGGAGGAAGAAGTGGAGTTGAGGCTGCGGAGCAAGTACGGGCTGGGACACGGAGACTTCGCTGCTGACTCTGACTCCGAGGCCAAGGCTGAGTCGAGCTCTGATCTGCACATCAATGAGGATGAGGAGGATCAGGAGGACAGGGTAATGCTGGGGCCTGACCTGGCCCAGAATCCACCTTAGAACTGGCTCCTTTGCTGCCCACATGGGAATTGCCTCCAGTGCAGCTTTTCCCTGTTGAAACCGAACTCAGAAACGTCAGTGGGGTGAGTTTGTCAAAAAAATGTGTCCAGAGCAGAAATGCAGCATTAACAAAGAGGAATTCCTGTCAGCAGAGGGATTCATTGGGCCCTTTATCTGCACAGGATAATTTATTAAATGGGAATTAGAATCCCAGGATGATTTGGGTTGTAAAGGATGTTAAAGGTCATCCTGTTCCATTGGGTGGGACACCTCCTATTTTGCTCCAAACCAAATCCAGCCTGGTCTTGGACACTGCCAGGGATCCAGGGGCAGCCACAGCTGCTCTGGGCACCCTGTGCCAGGGCCTCCCCACCCTCCCAGCCAGGAATTCCTTCCCAATGTCCCATTTAAATAGGCCCCCTTTCAGTTTAAAGCCACCTCCCCTCATCCTGTACAATGCCATCTACAAAGTGACCTGTCCGGCACTGGCGCGGGGAAGGTGAGGTCCTGCCTCTGCTGAGATCCCTTTGTTAATCCTTATAATTTCTGGAGCCAAGTGTAGAAATCACACATAATCCATAAATCCTGCCCTGGGCTCTCACAGAGTTTTCAATTCCCAGATGAGGCTGGAGCAGGGGAGGGAGGAGCTGCTTCCATGGTGCAGACTCATGGGTTGTTCCTCTCTGCTTCCAGGAAAGTCGAGATGAAGGGGGTGAGGATTTGGAGCAGGAAGAGGATGAAGAAGCTCTTGAGGAAAGTCCTCCTGGATCCCCTGCTCCTGGTGGGAAGAAGGAAGCCAAGAAGGGTGATGAGCAGCTCGTGTGAGTTGAGCAGTCAGACACCTCTCCTTACTTCTGATAATCATGGAGTAATGGAATTGTCAGGATTGGAAAAGCCCTCCAAGGTCATCGAGTCCAACCATCCCCCAGCTCTGCCAAGGCCACCACTGCCCCATGTCCCAAGTGCCACATCCACACAGATTTAAATCCCTCCAGCCATGGGGACTCCACCACTGCCCTGGGCAGCTGTGCCAGGGCTGGGCAGCCCTTCTGGGGAAGGAATGTTCCCAATATCCACCCTGAGCCTGCCCTGGCCCAGCCTGAGGCCGTTCCCTCTCCTCCTGTCCCTGTTCCCTGGCACCTGCTGTCCCCCCCAGGGCCTTTCCCAGCTGCTGTCCCCAATCCTCGTGGTGCCCCAAGTGCAGGACCCAGCAGTTCCCAGAGCCCAGCTCTGGTCAGGCAGGAATGTGCAGCCCACGGAGGAAGGAATGGAGGGAGCTGGGAGAGCAGCAGAGAAGGAGAAGAGATTTGGGGAGGGAAGGGGGAGCAGTCAGTCCTGAGCAGAGGAAGAGCCTTCAGTTTACAGAAGTAAATCCCTGCTCGGCTCCTCCCTGACATCTCCCCAAAGTCCTCGTGCTGGGGAGCAGAGGAAGCACCAAGGCCGTGGTGGCCACGTGAGCCCTGGGCTCTGCCGGGCTCTTCTACTTTTAGGAAGGCACCAGGAGATCTGGCCAATGCTCTTCTGTCTGTATTCCAAGCCCCACTCTCCTGGTCACACTATTCCTCAGGAAGAAATTCCCTGTGAGGGAGGGCAGGCCCTGGCACAGGGTGCCCAGAGCAGCTGTGGCTGCCCCTGGATCCCTGGCAGTGTCCAAGGCCCGGATGGATTTGGTTTGGAGCAGCCTGGGACAGTGGGAGCAGTCCCTGCCCATGGCAGGGGGTGGGATGGGATGGGCTTTGAGGTCCCTTCCAACTAAAAGCATTCCAGGATTCCATGATGATTCTATTCCCTGCAGTTGAGGCTGGAGGGGTTTGTGGAGGGAAAGGAGCAGGGAACCAGGCTTGGTGTGAACGTGGGGTTGGATCAAATCCTTGGAGATTTCTTTTGGAGAGGGTTATCCTTTGTCCAGGCGTGCCCAGAGCTGGACAGAGTGGGACTGTTGTCCTTGTGATCCTTCTCAAGAGAGCTTATCCGGCCTGGCCTGTATTCCATAGGATCCAGGGCAGTTCCTGCACTCTAAGAATGAAGGATTTTGTGGGAACAAGGCTGATTTTATTCCTTGTCACTGGATATTTCCCTGGAAACTCTGGTAGCAGCTCCCTCAGATCACCAGTTTGGAAACCAGCAAAGCCAAACCCGCTGCGTGTTTTGGTTCCAGATTCCTCTGGTGAGGAAATGAATGAATCTGGTTCACCTTTTCCCCCTTTTTCAGGAAGGAAAGAGGTGGGAGCCCTCCTCCTGAGACAGGCCAGGAGGAATCCTCACCTTTAAAAAGTCCCACCAAGGATCTGGATGAGGAAGAGGAAGGACATATGCAGGACAGCGATGAAGAGGCCTCAATCTCATCCTCAGGGGAGGATTCCCAGAAGCCCAGGTGGGTTTTCCCTGTGAGGGAGTAAATGCCCTTTTCCAGAGGGTGGTTTACACTGGAATGATTGGATTGTGTTCCCTGAGTGCAACTACAAGGGAAGGGGGAGAGATTTGGAGATCTTCAGGGAATGCAGGACAGGAGTGGTGCTGGGAACACCCTGAGCTCCAGATGAGGGTGCTGAGGGTCCCCTCTGTGCTTCGAGTTCTGCCCTGGCCAGGTGCTCTTGAATTTTTTTAGATTTAATTAATTTAATTTCTTTCATTTTATTTCATTAATTTAATTCTTTAATCTCTGAAAATTTCAGCATCCCTTTGGTGAGTGGGAAAACTGCAGGGAGACCTCACATCCAGCCAGAAGTCCCCACAGGCATGGAAATGGGTCAATAGAATCATGGAATTCCAGGCTGCCTTGGATTGGAAGGGAACTTAGGCATCATCCCATCCCACCTCTGGCCATGGCAGGGACACCTCCCACTGTCCCAGGCTGCTCCAAGCCCCAATGTCCAGCCTGGCCTTGGGCACTGCCAGGGATCCAGGGGCAGCCACAGCTGCTCTGGGAATTCCATCCCAGCCCTTCCCCACCCTCCCAGCCAGGGGATATTGGGAATTCTTTCCCACTATCCCATCCATCCCTGCCCTCTGGCACTGGGAAGCCATTCCCTGTGTCCTGTCCCTCCAGGCCTTGTCCCCAGTCCCTCTCCAGCTCTCCTGGAGCCCCTTTAGGCCCTGCAAGGGGCTCTGAGCTCTCCCTGGAGCCTTCCCTTCTCCAGGGGAACATTCCCAGCTGTCCCAGCCTGGCTCCAGAGCAGAGGGGCTGCAGCCCTGGAGCAGCTCCGGGGCCTCCTCTGGACTCTCTCCAGGTCCTGTGGCTGTTGGCCCCGGGTCTGGGGCAGCTCTGCAGCTGGGGTCTCACCTGACGGGGCAGGGGGGCAGAATCCCCCATTTCCTGCTGCCCACACTGGGATCAGCCCAGGATGTGGCTTCTGGATTCCAGCAGAGCAGCAAAGCTGTCACAGGAGAATTCTCTCCTGGAGCTCCTCACCCCGAATCCGTTCCCTCCACGAGGGATTTGTGTCCCTCTGGCACTCCCGGGGCTGGCAGGACAGGCTGCTGCAGCTGCAGGGGCACATCCCAAAGCACTTCCAGCAGCCTGGAGCTGCCTCTGGGAGCTGGAGCTGTGGCACTTTGCCCAGGGGCTGTTGTTTACAGCCCTGTGCCAGCGCTTTGGCACGGGAACAGCATCACACAGCCCTGGCGGAGCTGGAAAATGCCCTTAAGAGGTCACTCGGGGAAGGCAGGAGTTGGAATTTGGCTTTGCCCAGGCTGGAGTGAGGAATGTGGAGCCTTCTGGGTACCTGCGTTGGAATGAGATGAGCTTTAAGGTCCCCCCCCCAACCCAAATCATTCCCTGATTTTCTGTTCCTCCCTGCTGCTCCCAAATCCATCCTGCTCTCCAGGAACATCAGCAGCACACAGCAGCGTCTGTGGGCTGTGACATTCTCCCTTTCTTTGCCTGGAGTGCTTCCCATTGCAATAACACCAGCTGTTCATGAGGGCACGGTGGCAGCAAAGCCACTGCACGGAAAAGTCGGGAATGGCACTTGGGATTCAGGCTTGGAAAACAGGCAGGACTTCCAAGGCATGGGAGCCGGCCAGGGCTGGGAGCCGTGTGGTTTGGCTGGTGGAAGGGATGGATCCGTGCTGGGAATCCAGCACGGGAAGAGCACAGGCGTTTGTTTAACAATGGGGAGGAACAATATCCATTTTCTGTGAAAATTCAATCCATGGAAGGCCGGCTTTCCAGGGAATACTCAGTTCTGAGGCATCTCCTGAAGAATATGGTGTCGTGTGGAGGACTCTGTTCTGGGAGCAGCCTGGGGGATGGTGGGTGTTGGGGTTGGCATGGGAACGGTGCCAGGGAGCAGCCAGGACAGAGAGACCCCAAAGGAACCCGGGGAAATCCCATCCAACCTCAGCTGTGGCCATTCCCAAGGACTGGGGAGGCCACAGCTCAAATCCTGTGCCCAGCTCTGGGCCCCTCGTGACAAGAGGGACACTGAGGGGCTGGAGCGTGTCCAGGGAAGGGAACAGAGCTGGGAAGGGGCTGGAAAACTCCTGAGGGAGCTGGGAAAGGGGCTCAGCCTGGAGAAAAGGAGGCTCAGGGGGGACCTTGTGGCTCTGCACAACTCCCTGACAGGAGGGGGCAGCCGGGGGGGTCGGGCTCTGCTGCCAGGGAACAGGGACAGGAGGAGAGGGAACGGCCTCAGGCTGGGCCAGGGCTCAGGTGGGATATTGGGAATATTCCTCCTGGAAAGGGTGGTCAGGCACTGGAAGGGACAGCTGTGGTGGAGTCCCCATTGCTGGAGGGATTTAAAAGCCCTGTGGATGTGGCACTTGGGGACATGGGTCAGCGGTGGCCTTGGCAGTGCTGGGGGACAGTTGAGCTCCATGATCTTGGAGGGCTTTTCCAAGCTGAGCCATTCCATGGTTCCATGCTGCGGGGCAGGACAGAGTGACCTCCCGTGTCTGTGTCTGCTGTCAGGTCCCCTCCATCCAAGCAAGAGGCGTTTGAGCTGTTTAAGAGGGAGGCTGGAAGGGAGATCCACCGGATCTTCAGGGAGAACAAGAGAATCCTCACCTCCAGGAAGAAGAGAAGCCATTCCGTGGCACACAGGATCAACCACAACAAGCAGCAGATGGAGGGAATCACGGAGGCTCTGGAGGTTCAGAAGCGGAAGCAGGGGCAGGAGGGTGAGGAGGCAGCGTGGGACAGAGGGATGGAGCTCTGGGCTCCAGGGAATTTTGGGTGGTCATAGATTCCAGGATGGTTTGGGTGGGAAGGGATCTTAAGGATCATCCAATTCCATCCCTGCCACCTCCCACTATCCCAGGCTGCTCCAAACCAACTCCAGCCTGGCCTTGGACACTTCCAGGGATCCAGGGGCAGCCACAGCTGCTCTGGGCACCCTGGGCCAGGGCCTGCCCACCCTCCCAGCCTGGAATTCCTTCCCAATATCCCATCTAAACAATCCCAGGGTTTTTTCCCCTGGGAACCATGTCAGACCCTCCATCAGGGTGTCGCCTCTGCAGAGCCCTGTCCCTGCTCTCCACCCTCACCAGAACCTTCTCTTCCTTTCCTTCCCCTCCAGGAAAATCTGCAGATGAGAAAGGAGAGATGATCATCGATGAGAAGGAGCTTTCCCTCATCCTGAAGCTGAAGGAGCTGAAGGAGGAGCACAGGGCTGGCTTTGCCGAGCTGCAGGACCTGAAGGCAGAGATCCAGTACTGCCAGCAGCTCGTGGATAAGTGCCGGAAAAGGCTCATCTCAGGTACTGAGCACCAGGGCTCAGCAGCCTCCAGGTTATCTGGGATAAATCCAGGCTGGAGCACTCACAGACATCATGGAATCCCGGAATGGTTTGGGCTGGAAGGGACCTGAAAGCCCATCCAGTTCCAATCCCCTCCCACTGTCCCAGGCTGCTCCCAGCCCCAATGTCCAGCCTGGCCTTGGCCACTGCCAGGGATCCAGGGGCAGCCACAGCTGCTCTGGGCACCCTGGGCCAGGGCCTGCCCACCCTCCCAGCCTGGAATTCCTTCCCAATATCCCATCCATCCCTGCCCTCTGGCAGTGGGAAGCCATTCCTTTGCCATCCCTTGCCAAAGTTCCCATCCTCTGTTGTCCTTCTTCCTGCTGCCTTCCAGACCGGATTTTATCCCTGCTCAGGTGGGGATTTCTGACCTAACCTTGAACTGCTGCAGATCCTCTGTCCCAAACAATGTCCCTCTGCTCCCTGGTTGTACCATGACGTGGGGGGAAAAGCCTCCCACAAGGAATTTTCCAAAAGTGCTCCCACTGCTGGCCCTGGATCTCATCCCTGATTTTATTTAATAGAGGTGGTGGTTCAGGAATTGCCCTGGGACAGGGCTTGGGCTCTGGGTTCCCGATCCCTCCTCTGTCCCTATGTGATTTCCAGGTTCCAGTGCTGCAGCCTGAGCAGGAAAAAGAGCTTGGCCACAGCTCTGCCAGGGAAATCCTTGGAAATTCCTGGCTCTACCTTGGAATCTGTGGATTCAAACTACCCCTGCTGCATCCCTGGATTTGCCTCTCTGATGGAAGCCAGTCCATGCTGGAATTCCAGAGCCCCAAACATTTGGATGCTGTGCACATGGCAACGTTTGCCAGGGGACAGCTTGGATCCATCAGAGCATCCCACGCTGGAAGAAATGCAGGGATCATTCCAGGGATAAGCAGGGCCCAATCCCAGCTCTGCCCCTGGTTCCCGTTGGATCTGGGTTTGGCATTTTTGGGTGCTCCAGATGTTTGCTGTTTGTTCAGACATCCCAGGATCACCCGGATCAGGAGGGGGGTGCCTGGAAAATGCCCGGGATGGATAAGGACGTAATTCCCACCTGCTGCGTGTTCTCACCGGCTATTATGGGATGGCAGGCGGCTGTGCTTGAGTGCGTGGGATTGAAATCCGAGCCCCAGCCGTGCTGCTCGTTCCGAAGGGATTCTGGGGGCTGCAGGAGCGGTGCCTTCCCATGGCCAGGGCACTGTCCCCAGAGCTGGCCACCACCTCCCAGCCACCTCAGCACAGCCAACAGCCTCCTTAAATTAACTTTCCCAATCGTTTAAACCCAAAATCCTGGAGTTCTGAGCTGTCTGAGGGTTCCAGAGCACTGAGATCCCGCCTGATCCATAGGGAGAAGCAGCCCATGATGTCTGCTGGGTCACTAATTACAGCCGTTAATTGCCCCTCTTTGCTTTGCAGAGTTTGAGATCTGGTACAACGAATCCTTCCGTATGCCTGAACACGTGAGGGAAGCTCTGAAGCCCGGTGGGAACATCAGAGCGGGAATGATTCCCACAAACAGAGTCACGTGCCTGGTGAGTTATCCTGGAGTGCTGCTGATTCTCCTCGGGAGCCACGCAGGGGGTGGTGAGGGAATGAGGGAGCCTGTGGAAGGAGGAGGAGGAGGAGAAGGAGGAGGAGGAGATGGAGCTCTGTGAGGCACGGAGGGAATATTTGGAGCCACATCCTGCTGCCACATTCCCTGCACCGTTTAGAGGCTAAATCAGGACAGTGACTGAGGCACCTGGGCATCTGTGGAATATCAGGGACTGGGCAAAGTGCCCGGGGCTGCAGGGATGGCTGGGAGCCTGATTCCCGGCCTGTGGGATCTGAGCTTTGCAGCCAAACCCTCGGGGCACTGGTCGGTACCAGTCCTGTGGTAGGAGCCACCACTGTGGGGGCCGGGGGCTTTTCTCATCCTGAAAAAACACATTTTGGTTCAAATCCCCATTTGCCGGAATTCTTGCATCAAAAAAGTGTGACCAGAAGGAAAAGGGGAGAATTCTGCCCCCTCAGGTGAGACCCCACCTGCAGAGCTGCCCCAGCCCTGGGGCCAACAGCACCAGGACCTGGAGCTGCTGGAGAGAGTCCAGAGGAGGCCCCAGAGCTGCTCCAGGGCTGCAGCCCCTCTGCTCTGGAGCCAGGCTGGGACAGCTGGGAATGTTCATTCTCCCTGTGGGAAAGTCCCAACCCTTGCAGGTTTTTGCCCAAAGCTGCTCCTCCAAGGTGTGGGAAGGGGAACCTCTCACTTCCAAGGCTCTTCCTGGCTGAATCAGTGTTTGGGGCAGCACACGGGATCCTTATCCCAGGCCTGGGTGTGTGTTTTGCACATGGAATGGGGAATGCTTTCCCTGGCAGGATGAAGATGAGCAGGACAGGTTTGAGCGGATGCAGGAGACAGTGCTGCCGGGGTGCCCGGGCTCCGTGTCCTTCTACAGGGCCAGGATGAAGACGGATCAAAAGGTAACCCCAGCTGGGCCAGGGAGAATCCCAGAATGGATTGGGATGAAAGGGACCTTAAGGATCACCCAGTGCCACCCCTGGATGGGCAGGGACACCTCCCACTGTCCCAGGCTGCTCCAAGCCCTGTCCAACCTGGCCAGGACAAATTCCCCCAGAGAGAGCTGGGAATGTTCCCCTGGAGAAGGGAAGGCTCCAGGGAGAGCTCAGAGCCCCTTGCAGGGCCTAAAGGGGCTCCAGGAGAGCTGGAGAGGGACTGGGGACAAGGCCTGGAGGGACAGGACACAGGGAATGGCTTCCCACTGGCAGAGGGCAGGGATGGATGGGATATTGGGAAGGAATTCCTGGCTGGGAGAGTGGGGAGAGGCTGGGCTGGAATTCCCAGAGCAGCTGTGGCTGTCCCTGGATCCCTGGCAGTGCCCAAGGCCAGGCTGGACATTGGGGCTTGGAGCAGCCTGGGACAGTGGGAGGTGTCCCTGCCATGGCAGGGGTGGCACTGGATGATCCTTAAGGTCCTTTCCAACTGAAATCATTCTGGGATTCCATGGAAACACCTCAAAAGCAGCTTTTCAGTGCTCCAGAGAATCTCCCAGGGATTCTTGTCCCCTCCTTGGAGCCTGCTGGGATCTGCTGTCAGCAGAGCAATGCTGCTGTGACGGGGATTTTCCCAGCTTTTTCCAGCACCACTTGGAAAGGCCGGGAAGGTGGTTGGGTTTATTTTTCAGGAAAAAAGCTTTTCCAGGTGAGAGCTGTGCTCCGAGAGCTGAGCTGAAGCCAGTGATCCCTTTGTGTTCCCTGTTCCCAGCACACCTTCAACAGGACCATGGCAGCCCTCCAGAAAATGAGCAGGAAACCCGGCCTGGTCACGGCTGCTGGGAAGAAGAAAGCCCTGTCCTTCCTGCCCATCACATAGCCTGGATCCCAGCATTCCCTAAGGAATGCCACCTCAGGAAGTGCCTCCTGCTTGCGTCCACCATCGATTTATAAGAATAAACAGCAGAAAAAGCGAACCACGCAACCTTTGGGCAGGCAGGGAGTCATTGGGAATCGATCCCCCTGTTTGGACAGGACATGGGCCAGGCAGCTCCAACAGCACCACTTGTTTTCCTGAGCCTCTGGAAAAGGCAGGGTCATGGCAGAGAGGTTGCTGTGGAGAACCCAGGCTGCTCCTGATTCCCTCTTTCCTGGTGCTGGAGCCGCAGGTCTCCCGGGCTTGTTCCCTCTGGAGCAACAAGTCATGGCTTGGCCTGTTGGATCTGCCTGGAGAAGGGAATGGGACAAAGATTCATTTCTGGGTAAACATGGAATGGTTTTGGTTGGAAAAGCCCTCCAAAATGGAGTCCAACCATCCCCCAGCACTGCCAAGGCCAGCACTGACCATGTCCCCCAAGTGCCACATCCACATGGATTTAAATCCCTCCAGCCATGGGGGCTCCACCCCTGCCCTGGGCAGCTGTGCCAGGGCTGGGCAGCCCTTTCCATGAGGAATGTTCCCAATATCCAACCTGAGCTTCCCCTTGAGGCCGTTTCCTCTTGTCCTGACACCCAGGGGCAGAGCCCAACCCCTCCTGGCTCCAACCTTTGTCCAGGGAATTCCCGAGAGCCAGAAGGTGCCCCCTGAGCCTCCTTTTCTCCAGGATGAGCCCCTCCAGCTCCCTCAGAATTATTTGGGAGGCTGGAAGAAGAAAGAGGCTGGAAGCCCCAAAGTCAACCCCCCACAGCTCTCAGGAACATCCCAGTGCCAAAACCAGCACCAGCCATGGCGGGAGCATCCCTAACTCAAGCATCCCAGATTTTCCACCTGCCGCCCCCATGTACACAGAAAACTGGGAGAATTAATGAATCCCCGGTGTTCAGTTTGCTTTAATCCATCGGAGCTTCCTCCTGTCCCCGTACCAGCGCCCGCCCCCTGGGAGGGCACTGGAGAGCATCCCAGAAATCACCTTTTCCTTCTAATGACCCATTTCCAGAGGCTCACAGAGCTGCTGGAAATTCAGGGCAGGCTGGGTTTCCCAAGAAAACGCTTTCACACGACTGGAACGGAGCCTTCCTTTGTCCTTCCCTCCACCCACCCCTCCTCTGCTTCCCACCCCATCCCTGTGGGTCCCTCCTGCCCGCACAGTGCTCCCAAATCTGGGAAAATCCCAGAAATCTCAATATTGGAAGCTGTAAATGTGGTTTGGAGGGTTCCATGTGAGCAGGCATGCCAAAAGCAGCTGGGTCTCCTGAACTGCTCCAGCACCGTTCCATGGAGGAGCTCTCCCAGGTTTGGGAAGTTGGGAAATGACCTGTGAAAGGAAAAGAGGGGGATCAGTGATTTTTAGGGCAAATGGGGCCCAGAGCAGCCCCAGGGATCTGGTGCCAAGGGGTGCCGGTGCCCGGGCCGTGATTCCAGGGTGTGATCCTGGGGGTGCTCCTGATCCTGGAGGAGATCCCGGCCTGCCAGTGATCGCTGTGTTCCAGGAATCCCAGAGGTGTTGGGGTCCTGTGGTGCCAGTGTCTGGGAGTGCTGGTGATCCCGGGGATGATCCCAGGCGTGTTGACACTGGGCTGTGGATGATCCTGGGGTGCCAGTGCTCCAGGGCATGGGAGATGCCAGGGAAGCAGCTGATCCCAGGTTCCTGAGGTGCTGGTGATGCCAAGTGTGACACCAGGGAGATCCTGGTGTGGTCCCGGGGGTGATCCCAGTGTGATCCTGGTAAGATCCTGCCTGTCCCATGAGTGATCCAGGTGTAGCCCTGGTGATCCTGGGAGTCCCGCAGCTCATCCAGGTGTGGTCCCAGTGATCTCCCATCTGATCCTGGTGAGATCCTGAGGATCCCAGGGGTGATCCCAAGGAGATCCTGTGGCCAGTCCTGGTGTCGCCCCAGGGGAATCCCACTGAGATCCCGGGAATAGCGTGGCTGAACCTGGTGTGGCCCTGGTGATCCCAGGGATGATCCTGGTATGGTCCTGGTGATCCTGGTGAGATTTAAGTGATCCCGCGGCTGATCCTGGTGATCCTGGGAGTGACCCAGGCGTGATCCTGAGGAGATGCTGGTGGTGCAGTGGCTGATCTGGAGCAGATCCCGGCGGTCCCGCGGCTGATCCCAGTGTGCCCCGCTGACCCCTTCCTGGATCCCGGTGGGATCCCAGTGACACCCAGGCTGATTCTGGCTTGCCCCCGGCGATCCCTGGAATGATCCCAATACGGTCCCAAGAAAATCCCGGTGGTGCTGCGGCTGATCCCGGTGGGATCCCGGTGGCACCGCGGCCGATCCTGGCGCGGTGCCGGTGCCCGCTGTGTGGCCTCGGCGATCCCGGGGGCGATCCCGCTGTGCGCCGAGAAAAATCCCGGCGGGGCCGCGGCTGATCGCGGCGACGTCCCGGGCCCGATGCCGGCGCGTCCCGGGGCTCGGCGGCCGCTCCCGGAGGGATCCCGGTGCTGCGCGGTGCCGCGGGAGGAGGAGCCGGCGGCCGGGGCGGAT